>JAHHUM010002045.1:546571-791209 GCA_036173005.1 Crenichthys baileyi
AGTGAAGTTGAACATCTCCCATGGCCTGCACAGTCACCAGATCTAAATATTATTGAGCCACTTTCGGGTGTTTTGGAGGAGCAAGTCAGGAAACGTTTTCCTCCACCAGTATCACGTAGTGACCTGGCCACTATCCTGCAAGAAGAATGGCTTAAAATCCCTCTGACCACTGTGCAGGACTTGTATATGTCATTCCCAAGACGAATTGATGCTGTATTGGCCGCAAAAGGAGGCCCTACACCATACTAATAAATTATTGTGGTCTAAAACCAGGTGTTTCAGTTTCATTGTCCAACCCCTGTATCTTTGACAGATTATTTACAAGCAGATATTGTTATCTAGAAGACAAGTCAACAAGTCCACATTAAATAGTACTTTGTGTTGACTGTTTTGCATACACTGGGTATTCATATTAGTAGAGGATACAAACAAGATCTGAAAATGACGTGAAAAAACAATGATTGATTTTTACGTGGCCATCATCTGTGATGTCACCACCTGCTGGTGTGCATCAGGCATTACAGCATTTTCATTTAAATCCCAGTCACACTTGTTGATTTCTTTGATAAACAGAGGAACGTATCTAAATGAATTGTAGCCCGAGTGTAAGGTGGTGTCACAGAGCCAAAGAAGGTTCAGAGTATGACTACTGTGCAATAGTCATGTGCATCAACACAGGTTAATTTATGTTGAAAATCTCACTCATACCCTCCTTTTCAAAATAACTCTGCTTCTTTTTTCAGCCAAAGGTAAAGATCAAGAAAATATGATATAAATTGTGGGTCATTTGTAATTTTATTTCATGTAAATAACATGATTCATTTCTATGTCCCATTCAACCAGACACACCTGAGTCAGTCTCCTAGAAACCACATTATCTACCCTCCTTTACCTGTTTAAAAGAGATCGCTAAAACTCTAAGCTAGGATTATATTTAGTCATGATTACACGAACTGTAAGGGAACTTAAGTATACCGTATAAAAATTTATGAAATCAAATCTTTTTGCTAAAAGATATTTTTATTTGTGCTGTAAATGTTAATATTAATAACCTTTGAAGTAACTGAATAGGTGAACAGAGGTACATTTTTAGCAGATTTTCCCTTCAGCTTCAGCTGCAGAAACTGTTTTTGTCTTTGTCTCATTTAATAAAAATAAACCATGCATGCAAATGTGGTACACCAAAAAATTAGCCAGACGCTTATTTATTTTATGTATTTTATTGATTTTTTTGGACTCGTGCACCCTTTAGGTTTAGACACAGTTCATTATACTGGAAGAGCACTTGTCTAGTACGAATGTTAATTTTGCAATTGTCTGTATGTAGTTAAATAGTCAGATAATGCTGTTAAACTCTGTTCCTGTGTTCACCGTAATCCTCTTTAGTCAAAGAGTTGGGTTTTTGTGAAAATGTCTTTTCTGGGTTCTGGTTGTATTTGCAAGCAGTCTGGTTCTACCCTTATTGTTTCTGCACAAAAATGGGAAGCTAAGATGTCAGAACCGCAGCTTGAATTGGCTAATTAGATCCAGTCCAGCTTTGGAAAGACATTGCTGAGACCCCTCCTCCAAATTGATGTGCGTTTTTATGAGCAAATACATGGAACTCATTTTCATTAAAATTACCCACATTTGGCAAAACAATTAAGAAGTGTTTTAAGAAGACAAGAATATTTTTTTGAAAATGGCAATAAGCTGGACTTCAAGGGAAAATTTGTCTATTTGGACCAACTGAAGCAGGTGACTCCTTAAGTGGTGATAATTAAACACAATTTCAACCAGTTTAGCAACGTTTAGTTTTCCCAGGTATTAATCATCAATCATGCTGATTAACAACGCTTCCCCCACCCCTCATCCTGTCACATTTTTTTGCTTTAATGAAACCAAACATAGCATCCACTTCCATGTCTACACCTTGACTTTGGCTGTGAGAATAGCTTCACGCTTGTAATGAGTAGCTTGGTAAAAGGCCCTCAGAAAGGATGTGTTCCTTTTTATTTCTGCAGGCATGATAACTTACTTGGTTTTGGGGACATACATAAACGGAGGGAGTAAAGCCGTTCTCAGCCCGTATCTTTCTGGGCAGGTAGGTGTAAGATTTTGGCCTTTCTTTTGGCAGAGTTAATTTGATCTCAATAGATCTAAAACATCTGTATTCATTAATGGATGCAGGACTCTGACTGATGGTCCCCAGTTTGAATGTCTTCCTTTCAGCAAAGCTGGGGGAAGAACTCCATTGCGAAGCACAGTGGACTGAACACAAACGCAACGCTCATCAAGAACACTTGGACAGGACCCCTGTGGACTGCAGGGAAGAGAAGAGATTACATCAATAATGCTGAAACTGAAAATAACCTGGTGTTTTCCTCTCACCTTGGACAGAAAGAACCTTGTTGTGCATAGACACGGGTTCGTTTTCATCCGTGTTGTTTATTTATTAAAAACTTTTCAGATTTTCTCAATCATCAGAATATTTTGCTCTGCAGAACTAGTTAAGCTGAACATTTAGGCTGGTTCATCTTGGCATTTACCAACAACAAAACCACCTTTTTAAAAAAATCTAACAACAAAATAATAACAATAACTTTACCAACAAAGTCCAACATTACATACATGTTTAGTTGGGACTTTATATCAATAAAATACAGATTCCCTGCTGTTAATGTAAGAATTTACCTATCTTACAGGTAAATTTGGAAGGGAAAATCTATAGAAAAGCCGCAGTTCAGAGAAAAAACAAAGGACAAATGCAAACGTTCCCAGTGACTCTGGCAGATGTTACTTTAGTGAGATATGGACAAACATCTTGACAGTGGGATAAAGTTGAGAAATAACACATCGCTCCAAACATCTTTTCCTTTTTCATACTGATGCAGAGCTGAACAATACTCAAATTAAATTCCTTACTTGTCCATACCTAAGATGAATCCTGGAAAAAACAGAAAAAATGACAATTCATCAGTAGTTTTGCTTAATGCAAATAACCTGTCAGTTTCCCTCCGATCAAGTAAAACCTACAGATTAACCAGCAGGAGATTATTGTTATTCAAACAGGACACCTGGCAACCTCATCAAGCAACAAGAAATCAAATACTGCTCACAAGGTCAGCCTGTCTCATACATTTCTTCCACTTGACTTTAGAAATTATAATACATTTCATGTCTGTTAACTTAGAAACAAAAGTGCAATAGCTGCCTTGAAACCTTGAATGAAGACAACTTTCAGATCTGCATGCTCTCAACTCTGACAAGCTTAAGTAGAGACAGGGCAGTTTACAGCTATAAGTTAAATATTGGAAAAAACGTAAACTTATGTTTTGTGTAAAAATTATGACAAATGGAGTTTAAGAGATAAAACAAGTACATTTACTCTATGGGGGCTATCAGTTTATATAGTGTGTATGTATGTGTATATATATATAATATATATATATATATATTATATATATATATATTATATATATATATATATATATAGTTGGACACACCTTTGTCATTCAATGACTTCTAGATAAAATGAAAACATCAAAACTATGAAGCAAAAGTAAAGAGAATAGCAAATTTAAAAAATATAGCTAATTTAGGCTCAAAGGAAGTCTTAGTGTGAGCGAATGAGGAGCTGGAAAGTGCTGAATCTTTAATATGACTAGACAGCTGCTACATGAAGAACAAATTTTTTGACATAATTTTCTCCAAATCAGAACTGTGATTTTTGCAGAGATGTTTGATACAGGCTGCAGATGGAGAGGTGGTGGGCTTACCCAGGAAGAAACTGTAGTTTGTCTTGAAACAAAACGTAGACTCTGGTTGGACGAATCTAAAAGGCCTGCAGACACCTTTAATAATATCAGGGTTTTGCCATCCTTCATGTGAAAAAAAGTAGATCCTGTACAACTCAGAGGAACTCACATCTATTAGGGGAAAAGTAAAGGAATTTAAAAAGGATGCACCCTTTTGGCAGCAAAATGTTTACACTCTTTAATTATTATTTTAATCTTTGGTATTTACACCACTGATGATCCAGCCACGCCCCACTACAGTGAGAGTTTACTCAGGTCAATTCAGAAAACTTTATTCATCTTAACGAAAACCTCATTTCTGCAGATAAAGGAAATTAAATTAAAGGAAATAAATATTATAAACAGTAAATGTACACTCAGATAGAAACTAACCAATCAGCTTTAGCATTAATATGCCAGCAGTATAGTCAGTGAATCAGTGCAGGTTTCTGTGCATCAATAACTGAAAACAAGAGCAAGAAACCGATAAAACAAACAGTTACTGACTTCTACAAACAGCTGCTCCCCTCAGCATTCAGTAGCCTCACAGCTTAGTTCATGTAAGCATCTACGAATCTCCTCCTTATATGAGATGAAGAGTAATAGCGCTACCCAGAGTGCAAAAGGGAGAACTCTCTTGCTAAAACATCATGTTGACTGACAATGACATTGGATTCCTTCTGATGGAGAGACATCGGCTTCTGCTGGTGGTGAAATCACTCTTCAATGTGTTACTGAAGATTTAAAAAGGGCCTGTTTTCCTTAATGAAAGAAAAATGTAGTTTCCTGATTAAAGAAACATACTTTAAAGATAAAAGAAACATACTTTGTTTTTTACCTACCATTCTTTTATTTCAAAAGATATAAATTGCAACAAAAACCAAATTAAAAAAGGTAAAACCAGCTTAAATCATCATAAATGCAAAAATGGCAAAGCTTCTGAAAGCCAGAGATCAAAAACTGATAAAGAAACTTTAATGGATGCATCTCTGTTCACATACCAAAGTGCCAAACATCCCCTATAATGCAGACCCATCCTGCATTTTGAAATTTAAAAGAGGTTTATAGTACCAGATCGATGCAGGACACACTTTGTTCCATGTTTTTGAGATTCGGTGCAAACATCTTTCTGGAAGATGATGATGGAAGGGCTGCGGCTCAATTGAGCCACCCTCTCTCAGAAAGAGATGGAGCAGGAGGAAAGTTTAGTGCCAGAAAGACGTCTTTCTGGCTTTTGGTCGAAGCTTCATGCTTTTGGTGGAAGCAGTTTCACTGCAAAAACCAGGGCTTGTTATGACTGAAGGCAACCTCAAAGCACGGAGATATCAAGATGAGATTCTGTATACAGTGGCAATCCCATGTATCCATTGTTAAGGACCAAACTTCCTTCCTGAATGCTTATTCCTACAGAGCAGGACTTAACAGAGGCTACCTCCAGAACTTTGGAGGGAAGAGGATGGAACGGCCTGTCTGCAGCCCTGACCTCAAGCGCCGCATCTGCATTTCTGGAATCAGCTTGGGTGTGGAATTTGTGTTGGAGTGACAAACACAACCACATTGGCTGGCTTGCAGCAAATGCTGGATGAGGAGTGAGATGTCATCCCACAGTAGTGTGTGACCAAACTGGTGACCAGCATGAGGAGGAGGTTCCAGGCTGTTCTGGATGTGTACAGTTCTTCCACTCACTAATGTGGCCCGTGTTAGCTAAATGAATAAATTGTTAAATTGCCAATATAGCATTTTGTTTTCAAACTCAAACACCGAGAGGATTTGGAGAGTTTCTCAGAGTGATAATTTTTGTCATTTTTGTTTGTAAATCTTTGTCTGTTTGGATCAGCGGTTTCAGTTTGATATGTCAAATACCTGATGGATACAGTAATATATTAGTGGTGAAATGATGGAACCTCTAGAGCATCTTTGAATGCTGTGTTGGTTAGCCACAATGCAAAACGCCCTTTGTTATGACCAAACAACTCAATCTTTGTTCCATCAGTCCACAGCAGCTTATTCCAAAATAAGGCTGGCTTGTCCAAATGTGCTTTTGCATACCTCAAGTGACACTGTTTCTCTCATGTGTGCAGAAAAGGCTTGTGCTGCAGCACTCTCCCGTACAGCCTCTACTTGTGCAAAGTGCGCTGAATTGTTGAATGATGTAGAGTGACAGCATCTGCAGCAAGAGGATACTGTAGGTCTTTGGAGGTGGTCTGTGGGTTGTCTTTGACTGTTCTCACCATCCTTCTCCTGTACCTCTGATATTTTTCTTGGCCTGCCACTTCTGACCTTAACAAGAACAGTGCCTGTGGTCTTCCATCTCCTTACTATGTTCCTGAAATCTCTGAAAGAGCTTTTTGTATCCTTCCGCTAAATCCTAATTGTCAGGTGTGGCGAGACGGAGGACCCCAGAATGCAGACGAACAGGAAGCAGAATAGTGTGAGTAAAAGGTTTAATTGAATAAACTCACGGGTGGTATCAGAAGTAGGCATATGGAGCGTGGTACAGGTGAAACGAGAAGACTGACTACATGATGCAGGTGGTCCGAATGAAGCTGATTTCAGGTTGATAGACGCAGGGAGAACAAAACGTGACATTGGGCAAACAGAAATCCAACAATACAAACCAATCAGGAAAACATCACGTACAGAACATGAACAATACTAAGAAACTAAAGCACAGCCAGGAAAGCAGAAGCAAGATCCCAAAACGTAAATTGGAAATAAGAATAACAAAAACCCAAACAAAAACCAAAACACCCTTAAATCATGACAATAAGGTTGACCAATTTTTGTTTTCGGGTCATTTGAGAGTTGTTTTGAGGCCCCCTTGTTGCCACTAGTCAGAGAAGATGCAAAAAGGAGAACAACTTGCAATTGACCAACTCACGTGTCTTTTCTCATGATTGGATACACCTGTCTATGAGGTTCAAGGCTTAATGAGCTTACCAAACCAATTTTCTGTTCCAATAAATCAGTGCCAAGTCATTAAAAGCATTCAAGTCAACAAAATAACAAGGGTGTCCATATGTATGCAGCTGTCAAATTAGTTTTCATGCATATTGCACATTCTCTGTTAGTCCAATAAACCTCATTTCACCAATGAAATATTACTGTGCCCATCAGCAATTTGATATATCAAACTGAAATAGCTGGTCAAAACACGCAAAGTTCGAAAAAAACCAAATAATTAAAACGATCAGGGGTGTCCAAACCTTTTCATATGACTGTAGCTTTACTCTCTGGGGAAAGCTTGTCTCCGTTTCTCCAAACTGAAACCACTTCCTCCTTTCTACTGAAGGTCAAATGCTAAGGGTCAATATACATTATAAAAATGAGAATGTGTTATATTTACGTTGCTGTTTCACATGTAAGACATCCAGGTTTACCTGTAAGATGACAGTTAACCCATTCTATACCTTCTTCTTCTCAGCTTTCATTCATCAGTCATGCTGATCAACTCCTCTTCCAACATCTCCCCATCATCCCCACCTGCCTGCTCGTTTAATACATCCCTCTATCCTGTCGTCTTCTCTTGCTTCAGCGACACCAAAAACATCATCCACCTCCACCTCTGCACCCTAACCTACTTCCTCCTCATCTTCCCTCTGTACCTCTTCATCCTCTGGATGGGTTTCCAGAGATGGAGATATCATTCAGGACAAACCAGCCACACTGATGTCTTCACCTACTGCATGGCTTCCATGGAGACTCTGACTGTTTTTGGTCTGTTTTCTTTCTGTAGTGCCATCTACACCTGCAGTACAACCATCATGGTGTTAGGTTATTACTGCGTCTGCATTGGTTCCTCTGCACAGACCTTCTTTCACTGTCTGACCTGCATGGAGCGTTATCTGGCTGTCGTTCACCCCATCACTTACATGAAGCTTAAAAGGTCACATGGGGTCAGAATCAGAAACATCTGCATTGTTTTGGCTTGGCTGCTGAGTTTTGGAACAGGTGGTTTTGTAGCCATGTTTTTCCCCATCTTCCCGATCTCAGTGTACTTTTCCATCTTTGCCTTTATTATCATGATCGTGTGTTTCTGCAGCCTTGCTGTCTTCTGTGTCTTGATGTGCTCAGGAACCAGGAGAGATCAGACTAAATGGAGGACCTTCCACACCATTGTGGCCATAACAGGAACACTGGTGCTGAGATTTTCTGGGCAGATTTTATCTATACTCATTTTAAATTCAGTACCAGCAACACAGTTGTATTTTTGTGAAACTTTTGTTTGTGGCTTGTGGTTGTGTTTTCCAAGCAGTCTGGTTCTACCTTTATTGTTTCTGCACAGGAATGGGAAGCTAACGTGTCATAAATGTAACTTGAATTGAGTTATGTGAGACCTGGAGGTGTTCTGAGTCACTCCTTCCCTAATTACTGAAATAAGGATATTTGTAGTACATGAATGCCACAACATAGAATTTCTGAAGATTATAATTTTATATCAAATTTGTCAACTTTTCTGTTTCTGATTATTTACAAGCAAAGATTGATATGTAGAAGAGCTCATATGAACAAGTCCACATTAAATAGTACTTTGTGTTGACTGTTTTGCATTCATTGGCTATTCATATTAATTAGGGGATTCAAACAAGACCTGAAAATAACGATAAGTCTAGCCTTGCTATGCTCAGGAGCTTATTTTGATTATTTTTGTTGCTGTTTTCTGTAGTGTCACCACCTGCTGGTTTTGATCAGGCATTACAGCATTATCTTTGAAATCCTAGAGACACTGTTGTTGCAGATTTCTTGAGAAAATGGAGGACAAATGTCCTAATAAACTGTCCATAGTAGTGTAGTCTGATGTGATACCACAGAACCAAAGAAGGTTCAGCGTATCACTCAGTGGTAGTCATGTGCAGCACCACACCAATTTCCTACATTTTTGGTAATAAATTCCTACATTTTCTGCCATGGTGTCACCTGACGGTGTGGCAGAGCTAATTTGCCGTGTAGCTTTGGAAGAAAAATAAAAGAAGATGGTGTTAAAGGCCATTAAACCACAAGAAGAGGAATACACCTGTCAGTTTGCCGCAAAGGTTGGCATAGACGCTGCGCTTACTCGGGACCAGCTCCTCAAAGCAGTGTGTCACATATCAAGCAGTTCAATGTGGAGACTTTTTCGGGCGGATGTCCGCTTTGAGTACGTCCACGAAGTCAAGAGCGCTTGACTATGTTTTGCCCTTTAGTCTTTAAATGGTACTACTGGAAGAGTTACTCTGATATTTTAAAGTTTTAGTTAGTGGACAAAATGAACTTTAAAGACTTGCTTTGAATTTGACTATTTATCACTCTGGAAAACACCCGCCAGGGTGAAGATTGGAGACATTTGATAAATGAACAAAAGGACCAAAAAGACTTAACTGAATAAAATCCTAAATACACAAGGACTCTTTACAAGTTGTGAGGGAAAAAATACCAGACCGTCTTTAAGGCACCTTTGGTCTTCTACAAACACCATCTAAAACCAGCAATAATGGGTGTTTAAAGACATGAAAACAGCAAAACCAAAGATGGTGTCGAGCTTGACTCAGAGGCAGTAATGGAGAGCTCCATATTTAAAATGTTTCTTGAAAATGTTGCTCAAACTTTCTTTTATAAATAACTCTGCTTCTGCTTTTTTAGTCCCAGCAGAAACAGAACACATCTGATTTCAATGGTGGATCATTAGTCATTTTCTAACATGCAAATAACACATATGTGATATATAACCAGGTGAGGTTTATCCATTATTAACTCTGGAACCCAGAAATGGTTTTTAGGGCCAAAACCTTTCCAGTCCAACGGACATCAATAATCCTATGGACTTTATAACCAGGGTATATCGATGACGAGGGCAGCTGGATGGGGACTGGCCAGAGGGCACAAAGAACTAGACTGGAAGGGTTTTATACGAGAGACACGGAAAGCAAGATGGACACGCAGGTGGGATGGAAGTTTGAGACAGATGTTGGAAGGACTGATAACAGACTCTACTTTGAATAGACCAAGGATCCTTGGAGACTATTTGCTGATGTATGACTTGAGCAGAGAGACTCTTAGATGAAAGCCAAACTTTTTGTCCAGGTGAATATACAAGGGCTTCTATAGTCTGCAACTTACTTGTTCTTATATTCGTTGAAGGCCCATTTGAGCCTAATTCTATACTTTCTAACAACAGATAAGATGGGAGCAAAAAAAGGGAATAATGGGGTGTGGAAAGATGAATGGGAGAAGGGATGGTTGATAGGAAAAATACCAGAATCAGCAGAGATGTGTTTTGTGGGCATTTCGGACCCATGAAAGCTTTCTCCATGTAGCTGGATTTGAGGCATACACACATCTCAAAAATTTTTACGTTTTTAATTCATGTGCTCACACCGCTTGTTAGTCTAGGAATGGAGACCAGAAGTGAGTCAAGACTTAGCTCCTAGGCTGAGCAAAAGTCTGTCCAAACTTGGGCGATAAACTGCGGACCCTGATCAGAGAGTACTTCATTTGATATGAAATTGAGCCTGAACACATGTTGGATGAGAAGTCAAGGAGCAGGTGGGAGTTTTGAAAGAGCTATGGTCTGGCAAGCCTTAAAGAAGCGGTCGAATATGGTAAGTATGACAGACTTGCTCTTGGATATGGGGAAACTGGTAAGAAAGTCTAATACCATGCAGGACCAGGGTCTGCTGGGAACTGTAAAGGGGCTGGAGAAGACCTAAGGTGGATGAAGGTGACTCTTGAACCTAGCACAGGTGGCGCAGGCAAATACAAATTCCATAACATCCTTTTTAAGGGAAGGCCATTAAAGGTATTTGATGAGGAGGCTAATGGTATGGCTAACTCCAGGATGACAGGAGAAACGAGAAGCATGATCCAGTGAATGACCTTTTTCTTTTCTGCAGAGGAAAAACATTTTGAAAAATCCTGTATTGCACGGATCTTCTCAGGTTCTGTCTTCACCTGTCCAAACTTGAAAATATACCAGGAAAATCTAGAGTGCTCTGCTAAAATGTTTTAACATTTTTGTTTTTATTAATGAAATTATTGTTTTGTAATCTAGCAGTGAATGCAGAGTCTCATAACGCTGTGATCATTCACGTCTGGTATCCAGGTCTGCGTCTGTGCATTTGTATTCAACGACCAAAAAGAGAAGAAGTGTGAGCCTCTTTTTATAGACACAATGCAGGAGAAGAAAGTACACTGCCCCTATAATGCTGCCATGACTCAAGCTTCTTCTCAAACTCAAATGCTGCATTGTAGAGCGCCTCTGACTGTTCAATGCAGAATGTAAAATAGACCTGATTCACCCAGACGCTGCTCGTTTTGGAAGGATTACCATAGAATCTTTAGAGGCCTTCTACACAGTGCTGGTTGTGGCTTTCTTTTGGCTTGGGTTATATAGTGAATTGGAGCATTTTATGTGACACATAGAGAACTTTGTGGTGAACATATTGTAGATGATGACATCGTTCATTAGAAACAACCACACTGGGTTTTATATTGTGTACTTTTAATGGTTTTATTCAAGTCATACAACAAGGTGACTGGAGTTGAGTAGTACAGACATTATATAAAAAATGGCTGAACTATGCTTACTGGTATTGGCCAGAAATGATTGTTTAGCCCATCTTTGTCATCTGTAGGAGGACATAATGAGGGAAAGCATGTTGCTTCAATCCCTTATCAGGCTGCAGGGGTTCCAGATTATTTGTTCCGACAATATTTCTGCTAATGCTGCCTCAGATGCTCCTCGTTCATGTCTGGATGAGGAACATGTTCTTTGTTCTTCGTGGGTTGGTGAAAGAAATAGGATCAAGTATTGGGTAAAATATTGTCTCAAGTTTTTGCCGCCTAATGATGTAAGCATGTCTCGTTCTAATATCACAGATCTTTCTAAAGTTAACCTCACTGTTTGCCACTGTAGCTATGAGCCACCCTTTTTTGGAGGTGATAACAATGACTGTATGTCTGTTTCTGAGAGGGAGAAATATATTTATGTGTACCTAAATAATAACCACAGTGACCTGGTTATGAAGTAAGCCAACAGCTCCTCAATATATTTTTAATATCCTTCGACAGCATTTCAGTGGCTACATGACTTCCTTCATGCCGTTGGCTGACTTTTATGGTGCCGAACTTTTACTTTCTGAGAATGCTGTTAAAACCTGGATTAAACCTGACTCCTGAAAAAAGGTGACGGTAATGTTCGTCAAGGAACTGTCTTGGTCCTAAATTCTCACCAGTCTTTAGCTGCAAACCACTTACTGAATGGACTGCTAGTCATGTTCAAGTGAGAATTGTTGAGAATCACAGAAAAAGTGACTTCGGATGGGTCAATGTACAAAGCAAACCATCACTTTCCATGCTGCCAGAGCTGAGGAAGTCACGGAAGTCATGTTCAGACCATAAAAAGCCTCGGTTAAGGTGGCCTGTCATGCTTATTTGTAGATGGCTTCGAAAACTGGTTATCGGTGCTACTGCTACTAAGTAGATAGCCTCTACAGAAAAGCTGGGGGAAACAAACTGGCTTGCGCTGGCTGTTTCTTCTTCACATGTGACTTCAGGTTGTAGAGGCTCGTTGTTTGCCCCTTGATGGTTGTCTCTTTGGGCAGGTACTACGGTGTGTTGGTGTTAGACATATCCCTCCAGTAAACAGAACGTCGTGCAGGTGAGGCCACAGGTTCTGAAATCCCAGGCTGTGAATGAGCTCTGGCTCACTCACAGTCACAGCATTCACCCTCCATAACTAGAAGAATAACTGCTGCCTATTAGGTAGATGCTCTTGTGTTTAACAAATCACAGCGCACGATGACATCTTCTTCTTCTTATTCTGTGTTTATGTGACGATGACGTCAACAATGACGTCATATCATGTACACGCGTAGTAAGCCAATAGTGCACCTTCAGCTGGCTGCTGCTACGTCTTGTGACTGTTGTTAGCAGACTTACAGTTGCCGCAACTCAATATGACAGAAGGAAAGTGGTCCACTAACAGTTTCCCAAGTTAGTGAAAAACTTGGTTTTCCTGAAAGGAAAAGTCGTAGATGTAACAGGTTTGGTCCTACAGTGTGTGGTGCCAAGCCACCCGGTAAGCACAACACAGCACACACATAAAGGATTCACTCACCAAGATTCAGATGTCAGAGGAGAAATCTCGCAAACCCTCTTGAGATTAAATGTGAGTTCACAGTAGTTCTCCTTCGTGTTTCCGTCACCTTGCTTTCTGATTGGCTAAACGTCACATTCAACAGGCTCGTTTGTCCTCGTGGAACACCACACACGGTTGGATATCGGGCCAAGACAATCCAACATGTTGAATATTGCCGATTTGAGGTCAGGGCGGTCCCAACGTCATTTCGACCAGACTAGATCATTCTTAACACAAAACACACAGCAGGAATATCTCATAATATTATCTTAAGAGCCATCACGATAATCAGGACATGTCGGAAGTGGAAGATCAGCAAAAACCTGCATAAAATTCGGCCGTATGAACCAGGCATTAACCTTTGCAGAAAAAAACGGCTTAAGATGATTGAACAAACAAATAAGCAACGGTCCTATTTACCTTGGACTTAGCACAAACAAGCAATGCTCATCAAGAACATTCTGACAGGACCGCTGTGGACTGCAGAGAAGCGAAGAGATTACATCAATAATGCTGAGATTCCCTTTGCTCAGAGACAGGCTTTTGTTGCCTGAAAATTACCTGGTTGTTTCCTCTCACCTTGGACAGAAAGTGTTGTTTATGCATTAAAAACTCTTCAGACTCCCTCAATCATCAGAATATCTTGCTCTGCAGATCTAAACATTTAGGCTGGTTCATCATTTCATTTTATCAAGTCTAACAACAACATAATAATATTAACATCACTAATAAATGTTAATAAATTAAAGATTTCCTGCTGTTAATGCAAAGATATACCCAATAAGAGAGAATATCAGTGTTGTTACTCACTTTTCCTGGCCAAGTTTCACACCTTAAAGTACAAATACAAAAGTTACTGGCGACTATGGCCGATATTTCTATAGTGAGACATGAACAAACATTTTCACAGTGGGATAAAGTTGAGAAATAACACATTGCTCCAAACATCTGATATGTTTTCTTTTTTCTTTTAAAAAAAATAACATCTCATCAGTAGTTTTGCATCATACAAATGACCTGTCAGTTTCCCTCCCATCAGGGAAAACTTAAACCTGAATCAGCAGGAAGTTATTGTTATTCAAACAGAACATCTGGCAACCTCAGCCAGCAACAAGAAGTCAAAAAATTATCACAAGGTCAGTCTGTTTCATACATTTCTTATATATATATCTATATATATATGAAGTTATATAAGTACTTATATATAACTATATATATAGTTACACATATATAGGTATATACTTTTTTTGGTCCAGATAAATTTATAAAACTGCTTCTATTTTCAAAATATTGTTTTTAGTGTTAGAATCTGAATGCACATTTGCTACAGTCCAGAGGTCTTACTTATGTGTTAATGATGCAGTTCTAGGCCATATTAGTTAACATTAAACATAGTAACAATATTTAAATATGAAACAAATCTAAAAAGTGCCAACATTATTCTTTGATGGTTATATTCACATCATTAGCTGCAGAGTTGCTCTGCTCGCTGAATCACCCATGCAGTATTAGTGGGTCATTCCCCAACGAGTCAACTCTTTAAGCGAACAAGAAGAGCCGACTGCTGTCAGAAAATGTACTGTTCAACCGCCCCTGAACTGCATGCATGCAGGGGAGGGACTTGTTGACACCATGTCGCCAATCACGTGCAAAGACACACCAGGATCATACCATTGAAAGATGAAAGGGAACTCTGACAGCGAGTGTGATGGTACCGGCCAGGTATGCAGAGAGCCCATTGCATTTGAAGGATGATGGTTAAAAGTAAAGAAATGAGCTAAAATCCAAAAGGAAATAGCATTTGTCGGTATTTTTAATGATACTGGAGACTGGAAACTGAGTGGAGAATTAGCATCAACAAACCTGCATGAGCACATGTGGTTCTGTGTGCAGCAAATCACTTAAAGATTTGACTAAAATGGTAAACAATTTTGACTCTTTACTTTTTGTAGCCAACACACTTGATGAAAATAAGTATTTTCTTTAAAAAAATGAATAAAATAACAGTCTAACACACAAACAATTTCTCTTAAAGGAACTGTGGGTAAATACGGAGATGGAAAATATTAAATCTTAAAAAGAGGCAAAACTTATCATCACTAGACAGCTGCTACATGAAGAATAACATTTCTGACTTTAAACCTAATTCTGGAGCCAAATCTGAACTGTGATTGTTGCAGTCATGTTTCATATAGGCTGCAGATGGAGAGGCATTAAAACAGTTTGTCTTTAAACAAGGTTGTCATCTTTTTGGTTGGAAGCACAAGCGGTGGATCTAAAAAGCCTACAGACCCCTTTGATAATATCAGGGTTTTGCCATCCCTAATGTGACAAACTGTAGATCCTTTACAACTCAATGGAAATACCTGCACATCTGTTACGTGGAAAAAGTAAAACACAGAAATGAACCATTAAGCTTTAGCATTAATATGCCAGCAGTATAGTCAGTGAATCACTGCATGTTTCTGTGCATCACCAACTGAAAACTGCAGCAAACTGATAAAACAAACAGTTACTGACTTCCACAAGCAGCTGCTCCCCTCAGCATTCAGTAGCCCCACAGCTTAGTTCATGTAAGGATCTGCATCGTTTTATCAGATGTGACAGAATGAGGTGACTGTGGATTGCCGAAGAAGGCAGTGGCAGAAAATGTTCTTAACTAAAATGATGAAAAGACAAATGGTTTTATCCTCAAAATTGACACGGAGGTCCTTTATTCAGAACACAACAATGGATACATATGTTGGGACCATGGATTTCAACATTAAAACTCCGGTATACAAACTCTTCTGGAGTTTTCAAAATAAATTGCATTTAACTGACTTCCAGCAACTGAGAAAAGGGGGGTAGCAGCAGACTTCCCATGATGCCACTGGCTGTATAAAAGCACCCCCTTTCCAATGGCTCGATCTCCCAAGCCGTTGACCATGGGACCAGGAGGAGACCCAGGGGGCTGAAGTCTTTTTGCTTGCAAAAGGACTTAAACTCATCAAATGGATCCAAGAGTCTCATATGATCACCAATCATATCAAAAGTTGAGTATGGAATGAATTTGCTGTTGTGTATCCGGTATTTCATTCACAAGGGGGGGAATTTAAGGTACCAGCATTGTTTGACTCTCTCTCCGAGCCCTGCAGACGCACACGGGGTGTTCGAGAGAAGCCCCAGCAGAGACGCGGTCTCTACAACCCAGTGAAGGGGGTTTTCCTTGCCTGAGAAAAAGGACGACGAGTAGCCGCATCCCGGGTAACATGCTTTTTGGCCGGCCGCAAAAACGGGCCGCCCACCCCAGCTTCGTTAGGTTAGCCGTAGGCTAACCGTTTTTTTGCTGTGGACGTTTCTTCACACTTCGCCCTTGGACAACGTTTCCTCACCATGGTTCATGGGGTTAAGTGTTTGGGAAATAACAGTTAGGATGAAATGATCTAAACGTTTTTCATTTTTGAAGTTTGGTTTTGTTTGTGTGAAAACGCTATCTTAGTGCTAGCAGGCTATCTGCAGCACACGTGATTAGCTTTGGTTCTGTGTTTTGTGTTTTTAAAGTTAAGACAAATTTTTTTTAAAGGGTGATTTTAAACCAGAAGGTTGCTCATAACGCGCCGTCCGCGCTTATGCATTTTAACCCTTTTATTGACCCTGGTATTTTAAAGGTTGTTTTTTGGTTCTGGTGCTAACTAAGCTATCGGCCTCCTTTGTTTTATTGTTAACATTTTTAGAACACGTGCTTAATACAAAATATTTAACAAAAGGGTTGTTTTTTTTCAAGTTAGTGAAATAATCCCCTAAACATTATTTTACTAAATCTGAAAAATAAAAAAACCCATTAAGCCCCTTTTCTCCAGAAAGATTTGCCTTTTTTTCCAAATATTCCCTTAATATTTCTTCAAAATTATTTTAATAAATAAAGGCAACTAAATTGAACACCATTGAAAATTATTCATCCGAAAATTTGTTTTATTCAGCAAATCATTCTTTAAAAACATTATTTTATTAAAAAATATTTTATCTCATCTTGCATTGTGAATGGTTGTCTAACGTTTGCTGATTATTGCCTAAGTTGGTTCCAAGACTAACTTAACTCCATTTCCAGATTCTTCAAAGATAATCCTTGGTTCTCAAACATAAACATTCATGGAAGTTTCTCCTCTTTGGGTCATGATTTTTTTAATCATCTTTTTAACAACTTAATCAAATTTTTTTTTTTAAACAATTTTAAAACACCAGTTTTTTGCTGTTCAAAAGTCAGAGCTTTGGGTCCCCTTTCAACTTTTTCCAACCACGCCTTATGGGCTGGTATTCACAGGACAACCCTTAAAAAGACCGAAAAAATTATTTATAAAAACTTAAAATTTTTAAATTAATGTTTAAAAAATATGTCCATTATAATCACAAAAACAATCACCCAAGTTTCCCCAAGATCCCAAATTTCAACAAGAGGGGTGAACATTTTTCAGAATCATTGGTGGTTGGAAGTTCCAACCAAACTACTTCATCTTTTGATTCTGTAAATCTTTTGGGACTCAGTACTCTATGTCGCCAACCCGACAGCTGCAGGTGTTGATTATTGCCATGCTGGACCTTTTAAACGGCCTACTCTTGTTGGAAAAAACCATGCCAAGAAAATTTTTTTTATTAAAAATTTTTTAACAGGCATTGCTGCTGCTTTGGAAATTTCTCTTTTCTTTTTTCCCCCGAAAAAATTTTTTAACAAAATTTCCCTTTTACATATGGAACAACAGCAGTTACTTTTTTCTACTACCGGGTTTCGTTTAGGTCTAGTGGAGGGGGACGCTTTTTTTTCCTGTCTCCCCACCCTCCCCTGTCTGCCCCGCTTTCTCTGTGTCTTTTTCCCTTTTTTCGGGGCCCCTCTTTGCGTATTCCCGAATTGAATTTTTTGGATTGGGAGCTGGTCTCCAAAACAATTGATCAATTTTTTTCCCAAAGGGAAGACGGGTTAGGGGAGCCCCCTTTTCCAGACGGCATTCTTCTCGGATGCACAATGGATTCCCCGGCAGAAGTTGAGGGTTTGGGTCTGACAAAAGATGTCAATCAAAGGCGTGTAAGATGTGTACATAATTTGGGTTTCTGATAAAAAGGATTTCTGCTTTTCGAGTGTTGGTTTTTCCTGGCATATGTGAAATTGGGAAAACGTGGGGCAGTTTTTTTGGCATCGCAAAACTGCCCCTTTGAAGCATCTGCAGAGCTATCAACACTCAGACTGAAATGTTAAGGGAGGAAAATCGCAAGCTGGCTGCGTTCCCGGCCTCAGAGGTGAAATGGATAAATCTTGGAGAGTTTTTGGGGAAAAGACCCAAAATTTTTGGGTGTTGGATTCGCCATTGAGAAGCACCAACGAGACTCTCAAGGCTGACGGAAAATTAAGAATCAGCCGGACCAAAATAATTGTTGTTTTTCTGAATCTGGCTCCCCTGCACGGCCTTGATGGCTGGCTATCTTCAACTTCTCCTGAAGGTTATGTAAACATGACGCTCTGCTCCCTCTGCCCCCTCCCTTCCCTGAGGACATCTGTGGACCTGCTCAGAACTGTGTGGCTGGTTGATGAACCTTCCATCGTACCATCAAGGACAATGGCCTCTGTGACAGTGCTTCATGGATTTACTTTGCACACACTCACATGCACACACACACACATGCTCATAGAAACATACTCACCCCTGACATACAGCCTTCACCGCATCCCTGCAATATGTTGTCTTGTATGTGGGTTGCTTATTTGTGCTGAGCTTTTTTTTGATATCTCAAACTGTATCCTGCTAAGGATAAAGTGTGAAATATGATTTTTTTCCCCCTCCTAATGTGGTCTTTGTTCTTCTCCTCTTTTTTTTGTGGCTTCATAGATTTTTAGATTGCTTAGAAGGATTGTATGACAAATATTTCATACCAGTGAAAGCCAAACATTATTAGTATTTGAAAGTTTGGACTATAACTGTTTTATACCAGTGACTCAGCTGATCCACTTAGACTTCAGTGAGCGCCCATGACTGTTACTACTTGAATGATGGGACCACAACTGCCTCATACCAGCGACCTCAAGGATTAATATGGTCATTTTTCTTCTAGTACAGGATGAATTCCTTACCACAGAGGACTTAATGAGCTAATTACCTCTATTAGAAAGATTGGATTAGAACCAGCTCTTACCAGTTAACTCCCAAGGATTATTAATGTCATTAGGTTTGTTTTTTTGTTTGATTTTCTGTATCATTGTAATGTTTTTCCTTATGTACAGCGCTTTGGGTGCCTTGTTGCTGAAAAGCGCTATTTAAATAAACTTGACTTGACTACTTAGTTCCCATTTAATTAGTAAAAACTAATTATCAGCTGAAGGAGAGTTTTCTATTATATGTATACAATATTAGTATACAGTATGTATATATATTAGAATATATTTGGTATACTTAAAGAAAATAAATAAAATAAACATGTGAATGAATATGAGTAGTAAAAAGTTAAAAGATTTACAAAAATTAAGTAACCCAAGATGAGTGCTCTTGTTTAGGTCTTAAATTTTGTGTTTAACTAATTAATTATGATCGTATTTAAGGTTCCTATGCGCACATTAGTTTAAACCGTGTTAGTCTTGGTAAACTAAACCTATTTTCTACTTAGACCAAATTTCGGCTGCTCTACAGCTCTCCCTAAAAGCCTCCTCCGGCCACGCCACTAATTTACTCACCCATCATGGACAAACATCCATGTCCATCGGACCCACAAACTCTGTGGCGCTGGAGGGGACCCGCATGTAAAACTGCTCTTTTAATGTTGGTTTTTCACATATAAGACATCCAGGTTTATCTCCAAGGTGGTAACTGACCCATTCTATACCTTCTACTTCTCAGGTTTCATTCATCAGTCATGCTGATCAACTCCTCTTCCAACATCTCCCCATCATCCCCACCTGCCTGCTCGTTTAATACATCCCTCTATCCTGTCGTCTTCTCTTGCTTCAGCGACACCAAAAACATCATCCACCTCCACCTCTGCACCCTAACCTACTTCCTCCTCATCTTCCCTCTGTACCTCTTCATCCTCTGGATGGGTTTCCAGAGATGGAGATATCATTCAGGACAAACCAGCCACACTGATGTCTTCACCTACTGCATGGCTTCCATGGAGACTCTGATTGTTGTCGGTCTGATTCTTCACTGTAGTGCCATCTACACCTGCAGTACAACCATCATGGTGTTAGGTTATTACTGCATTGGTTCCTCTGCACAGACCTTTTTTCACTGCCTGACCTGTGTAGAGCGTTATCTGGCTGTTGTTCACCCCATCATCTACATGAAGCTTAAAAGGTCACATGGGTTCAGAATCAGAAACATCTGCATTGTTTTGAGGCTGCTGAGTTTTGGAACAGGTGGTTTTGTAGCCATGTTTTTCCCAATCTTCCCGATCTCAGTGTACTTTTCCATCTTTGCCTTTATTATCATGATTGTGTGTTTCTGCAGCCTTGCTGGGTTCTGTGTTCTGATCTGCTCTGGGATGAGAGGAGATCAGACTAAATGGAGGGCCTTCCACACCATCGTGGCCATAACAGGAACACTGCTGCTGAGATTTTCTGCCCAGATTGTATCTATACTCATTTTACATTCTATACAGGAAACAGCTTTGGATCGTTGCGAAATCTTTTTATCTGGGTCTTGGTTGTGTTTGCCAAGCAGTCTGGTTCTACCTTTATTGTTTCTGCACAGGAATGGGAAACTAACATGTCATAAATGCAACTTGAATTGAGTTATGTGAGACCTGGAGGTGTTCTGAGTCATTTCTTTCAAGTGTAAGTCAAGTCTCAAGTGTATAACTAGGATTCTTGCAATGATTCAAAGCTGAAAACCCATTTCATTGTAAAAAAAACACACATTTATTCTATTTATTCTTTGTTCATTATTAATCTGTTTCTTTATTTGTCACATATTTCTGTCCACAGAATATCAGTTGTAACGGTGATTGTTTGGACAGATCCCTACTCTTTGTCAACATGTGCAGAAATGTGTTTATGCTACTCCTTTTAATCTCCAACATTTATCAGTTCAGTAGTTATGAAATCAGGTCATCATGAGATTCTGCTCTGTATGCAAATCATCTCTTACTTCAGTCACATGAGTGGAGACATGAATTAATAGTTGGTCATTTGTAGTTTTAATATCATGGAAAACTCTCAATCTGGTTCAACAATAAATGTTGGTAAAGGAAACCCCTCTATGTCAGAGTGTGCAGAGACGTTTTATTACTGCCCTTCTTCATCCTGTTGATGGGTTTTCAGCGATGGAGGCGTCAGCACTCAGGTGCTGCAGGGAGAACAATGAGCCACTCTGACTTCTTCACTTACCAAATGATGATAGTGGAGATTATTGGTGTTCTTGGATCAGTTTTCTATTGTTTGGGAACCCACATAGAATCTGACCCAACAGTCTTGTCTGGAGTGTTTTAGGCTTTGTTATTCCTGGTCAGACCTTTTTTCATGTCCTGACCTGTGTGGAGCGTTACCTGGCTGTTGTTCATGCTATCAGCTACATGCAGCTGAAGGACACAATTAAAGTCAGAGTTAGAAACATCAGCACAGGGACTGTTTGGCTAGTGTGTTTTGGATGATTGGTTTTATTAAAGCTGTATCTACCTAATTTCCCAACAGATCATCTGCTGCCTTCCTTGGCCATTTGTCTGATTGTTACATCTTTTTGCTGCCTGTCTGTTCTTCATTTTCTGAAATGCCCAAGGCCAGGGGAGGTCAATGGGAACCAGCATAGATCTGACCAGTCAAAGAAAAGGGCCTTTAACATGATTTCAGCTATTACTGCGACGTTGGCCCTGAGGATTTTTGGCATTCTTCTTTTTTTGTGTGTTGATAATCTAATTTCCGTTGATAAAAGGTTCTGTGTGCATTGATGGACTCAGGAATATGGTTGACGTTGCCAAGCAATCTGGTTTTACCTCTGTTGTTTCTGCACAGAGCAGGAAAACTGTCGTTTTTGAGGATATAAGGAGTTGTATAGATCAAGGACCATAGATACTGTAGGGTCATTAGGGCTTGACTCCAACATATTTTTGAGCATTTTGAGTAAAAAAAGTAATCAAACAAAGTAATAAAAAGTCTATAGCCCCATCCTGGCATTGAAGGCCAAGCCCCAGGGGGCTTTCATGTAGTTTGTGCTCGAAAAAAATCATGGCCCCAAAATTAATTTTTTAAATTTTCTCAAAAAATTTAAAAAACTCTAAATAAAAGGGCCCTTTTGGTATCAAAAATTTAAAAGCTGACACTTAGGATTTCCCTTTCAGAAGTTTTAAAACATCACAGTAGCTGCCTATTGTTCCAGAGATAATGAGGATGGAAACCAAAAACCGGGGGGTTAGAGAAAAAACAGAGCAGAGACACAAAAAAACAAAGAAGCACGGACCCCAGGGTACTTTCTAGGGGAAGGAAAAAGGTAAATTTTAATGGATGTAGGTCTCCTTTTATTCGTTTCACCTAAAAAGGGGAAAGGGAAAAGAAAAAACTCTGAGCCAGTTTTAAAATTGTTGAGAGTCGGGGGGAAAGGGGCCACAAAAGGAGTTAGTTACAGTAAAAAGCTCAGTCAGTAGCTATGTCTAGAGAGAGGGGAAGGGGGTTTAAACACTAAAAGACGGGGGCCATGGGGATCACCCGGAAAGGGGGGGAGCATTAAATTTGGGCCAGAAGAACCCGGACGATGCCCCTTCTCCAGACAGTTGTCACAGGTAGACACAGAGTCAGGCCGGGGTTTTAAGCTTCTAGGAAGAGAGAAGAGAGGGGGAAAAAAAAAAAAATTAAAAGCTGAAATAACAGCAAAATAATAAAAAATTGAAGAGTAGTGGGAAAAAGTAGCGAAGGGGGGTAAAAAGGGGTCATTATGCCCCTTTCCAGCACCCTAAGCCATATAGCAGCATAACTACCGGGAGATAGCTCAGGATAACCAAAGGGCCCCCCTCAAAACTATAAGCTTTATCAAAAAGGGAAAAAGGTTTTAAAACCCCCTTTAGCCTTTTAAAATTTACCCGGGGGGGGCCGGGCCTCACGGATTAAAAAACTGGGAGCTGGTTCCCCAAACAGGAGAGGAGCCTGAAAAAAACTAAAGGATCTGCCCCCCCCATTCTACTTCTGAGGACTTTAGGAACCCCCCAAAAGGAAAACCCTGCAGTCTGGAGAACGAAGTGCTCTGGTTAGGAACATATGGAACAATCAGCTCTCTGATGTATGATGGAGCAAAATTCATTAAGGGCTTTATATTTTGAGGAGGAGAATTTTTTAAAAAATTCTTTTTTTGGATTTAAAAACAGGGAGCCAATGAAGGGAAGCTAAAGTGGGGGAAATAGGGATTTTCCTTTTTTAATTTTCATAAAACTCTTGGCTGGCCAGCATTTTGAATCAGGCTGAAGGCTTTTTAAACTGCTTTTTTGTGGACATCCTGATAGTAAAAGAATTACAAATAGTCCACCCTGAAGTGAACAAATGCATTTGGGACAAAGTTTTTCAGCATCAAACCCCTTGGACAGGATATTTTTAAAATTTTGGCAATTTTTTCCGGGAGATGAAAAAAGGGAAACCTGGAAAAACCATGTTTAAAAATTGGGTTTTTTTTAAATGACATGTCCTGGTCAAAAAAAAACCACCAAGGGTTTTTTTACTTTATTATCGGAGGTCTTTTTTAATGCCATCCAGGTTTTTAAGTGATTGACTAAGCAGTTTTTTTTTAAAAGGGACCCCGGCCCAAAGACGACAACTTCTGTCTTGTCTGAATTTAGAAGCAGAAAATTAAAATTTCACCCCAAGTTTTTTTATGTCTTCAAGACATGCTTGTAGTCTATCTAACTGGTTGGGCTCATCAGGATTTATGGATAAGTAAAGGGCTGAGTGTCATCAGCCTTTAAACAGGGGAAAATTTTTATTCTATGCTGGCCCTGATATTTTTCCCTTTTGGGAAGCATTATATATAGTAAAGAGAATTGGCCCAAGTACTGAACCCTGTGGTACTCCACAATTTAAAACCCTAGGGTTTAAAGATGATTTTATCATTTACATGAAAAAAAACGGGGAATCTGTCAGACAGAAAAGATTTAAAACCCAAGCCTAGCGCTTTTTCCCTGATCCCTACAGCATATTCCAGCCTTTCTAAGAGAATATTTTTGATCGACTGTATCAAATGCAGCACTGAGATCTAAAACCGGGGAAAACCCAGTACAGACACAAGGTCCTTTTTATCTGGGCCATACGAATATTCCATTAGTGACTTTCACCCAGGTGCTTCAGTGCTATGATGAGCTCTGAAAAACCCCTGACTAAAACTCAAAAAAAGGGGTCCTTGCTTGTGAAAAAAATGCTCACACATTTGATTAGAAAACAAAATTTTTCTCAAGAATTTTAGATAAGAATGGAAGATTGGATATCCGTCTGTAATTTTTTAAGTCATCTCGATAAAGCGAAGGTTTCTTAAAAAAATGTTTTAATTACAGCTTACCTTAAAAGCTTGTGGTACATATCCATTTAAAATAAAGAAAAAAATTAATCATATCTAAAAGGGGGGGCTGGGATAATCAAGGGGAAACCAACCTCCTTTAAAATTTAATTTTTGGTTGGGATTGGGTCTAACATACAAGTTGAAGGTTAGATAAAAGCTAATATTTTGAAAAATTTGGGAAAAGCCCAAAAGGATAAAAAAACAGTCCAAAAAACCACAGATCAAGGTTTTTAATTTTTTTTCCCAAAATTGTTGTCTCACTTGTTGAGGATGAAGTAATCATCTCTGGGAGATTGTCAAAGATTTTCTTCTTAATAGAATCAATTTTTTTTTGGAAGAATCCCATAAAATCATGACTGCTGAGAGCTAAGGGAATGGTGGCTCAACAGAGCTATGACTGTGTAATTTTGCAAAAACGTACTAAAGAAAAAACCTAGGATTATTCTTGTTCTCTTCTATTAAGGATGAGAAATAAGCTGTTCTAGCTTGGTGAAGTGTTTTTTTATACAACAGTAGGCTATTTTTCCAGATTAAGTAGGAATCCTCGGGTTTGGTTGTAGAGCGCCATTTTCTCTCCAATTTTTCAACATTGGTTTTTAAAGTACGCAGCTCTAAAAGAATTAAAAAACAGGGGAGCCTGCCTCCTTATAATTTTTCCTTCTTTTTCAGGGGGCTGCATTGTCTAATGCATCACGCAATGATGAATTAACACTCTGAACAAGAGAATCAATTTGTGAAGGAGAAGAAACTTTTGTCAAATCAACGAGTTCTATGGAACAGGAAGCAGGAAATGTACTACTTCCGCTTGAAAAGCACACTGGGAGATGTAGTTACCCGAAAATAAAAATGAAACGACAGATTATTCTTTTAGGAGATTAAATTATGAAGACAAGAAAATGATTAGATGATGTTTTTCATTCGTGAGTGAAAATTCTGGTCTTCTTTTGCTGCTGGTTTGCTAAATCCTGGGTGGATTATGATAAAACTTATATTTTCAGAATCTGTGAGGTCTGTGCTGTCTGAAGATGCTTGTGTGTAAGACCAGATTGTTTGGTGTTCGTAGAAGTGGTTTATATCACCTTTTAGCCAAGAGTCTAACGTTTTAGAGGATACCACACATGTCTATGTTTACCTAAGGGAAGGTAGAGCAATAAAAAAAAACAAAAAAACGAAAATTAATAAGTACACCCCTCCCCCGTTTTCGGGGGAGGGGTAGGAAGAGGTTAATGTGCCACACATCGCATCAAAATTAACAACCCAGAAAGGTTGACTGTTGATTATCCAGCTTTGTTTAAAATCTCTGAGTAATCCTGGCTGCACATCTGCTGTCTTTACTATTCCAGTCTATTTATGTTTTTCTGATGTGTGATTCTGTGACTCGATTCTCTGATTCAGCTGACAGGATCCACTCTGCAGAAAAGGTTCTGCTCCAGCCTTCCTTCCCGTCAACGTTCACCATTAGTTCTCTGAGAGGAAGCAGCTCAGGCCTTTGTGATTCATAGCAGCAGCAATGGATGTCTCAACCAGGGCCGGTTCTAGGCGTGCATTTACGAGGGGGCAGGCGGAAATGTGAAGGGGGCATCATCATGCGTACGCGTTATGCTCCGGCATGTTCATTGTTGTTGTTGATTAGTGTTTTCTTTACGGGATTGGGATAAACTGTGTAGTGCTGTGCAATTTGCCAGACTGGACTGGTTTCCCCCAGTTGGCCTTTTTTGAATACGTTGGGCTGGAAAAAAAACATAGCTTTGGGCGGGTTGATCAAATTTCATCAGTCAACAGCTGGACAAGGCTTTGAAATCATGGATTTTATGAATGTCAGAAGAAAATCTGCAGGTCCATCCTCAGTGACAATTTAGAAGAGATAAACAGTAAAACACTTATACCTACTGAGGAAAAAAACACAAAGATTATGAAGAGAGTAATTTCAGATTTTTATATTTTGTCTCCACAGAAAATTAGAGCTATGCTCTTAGAATACTTTGTTCCTCACACATGATGATCTGTATACAACTAACTGTAGACTATTTAAAATGTTAATTTCATTTCGCAGAGCAGTCAGCAGTACTGAGTGAGAGAGAGATAAGTACAGCATAGTCATGAAAGTCAAGAGAAGCCATTTGATTATTTTTCCTGTCCTCACTCTAAGAATCTGGATTCATTTTCCTTCCCCACCTAAATTAGGAGTCAAAGAATCATTCCAAATCACTTGTTGTATGATACCATGATTGATTGCCATATTAGTGAGTTTAAAGGGTTTCTACGTAGCATAATGTAGGTGAACATAATTTCAGTTTATGTGATGTGATTACATCAAATTGCACCACAGCAGAAACATTTATTTTGCAGGTATTCAGCCGATGACATGTCCAGATGTCGTGCATTCAGAGTTTGCTCAATTTAACTCAGTCTTGGTGGTTTGTCTTAATTGGCTGGTGGTGGCCTGCTGGGATGGTATCAAATTCCCAGCCTGGATTATTGTCCCAGTCCACCCCTGGCGGCAGGTTTATACGCCATTAGACATGTTGAATTTAGCTGCATCTGGATCTGTGTAAGTGGATGAACCAGTGCATGAAAGCCACAGCAATGTGGTTTACGCTAAATCAAGGAGCATCTATCTAATGATTCAGTCATTAATGAAAATTTATTAGCACTGAATAATATTTAATGTACTCGTACTCGTCGTCTTCCGCTTATCCGGAACCGGGTCGCGGGGGCAGGAGACTCAGCAGAGACGCCCAGACGTCGGGAACACCTCCCGAGGAAGGCGTCCAGGAGGCATCCGGTATAGATGTCCGAGCCACCTCAACTGGCTCCTCTTGATCTGGAGGAGCAGCGGCTCTACTCCGAGCCCGTCCCGGATGGCCGAGCTCCTCACCCTATGTAATAACATTGCTTATTGTGTCAAATATTGCAAATTCACAAAAATGTGATTATTAGGATCATTGCAGAGCCTCTAGCTAATTAGATTATTTTTTTATTCATGTCCCATCACTGGTTCGAAGTAAGCATTGGCTGGATTTGACTGTCAGCTCTTCCCCATCATTACAGGGAGGATGAAGCCAATGGTAAGAGCAGAAGCAAACAGGTACAGCACCATCTAGTGGTGAAATCCAGCCAAATATGCATTGATACAATTAAATACAGCCTCGGTATGAAGTTCAACAAGATCCTTAACCTATTGATGACAATGATAGTGTTTTTCTAAATGTTATTACATTTAAATTTCTTAAAAACTGTCATCAACGACATCAGTGTAAAACTATTGCAGGATTGTTTTAATTTATTTGAACTGATACTTGAACTGATGTGTTAAAGAGGAAGAGTTGTGATCACATAGAAACTGGATGAGGAGATATCATATTGATCATATTCATCTCGTACGTCACATTGCTGCTGCTACACCTGAATCTCCCCACTGAGGGACAACAAAGGATATTTCTATCTGTTCTATTATCTGCCATAATTCATGGTGAAATATTATGTTCCCCTACCTTTGATCTTATCCTTTGTATCCAGCATTTCATTTATTTCTGTAATATTAAAAAATATGAATGTATTACTTGGCTGAGGTTAGTCATATTGCTTTTATTAATTCATTTTACCGAGCTTCTTATGTAAAGTTATTGGTTCATTGTGAACATGCATCACTCCAACTGTAAGCTGGATATGAGCGAAGCACCAATCTGATTTACGTTACTTGTTCGTCTGCCTGTTCATTTTTCACATATATTGTACACAGCTGTTAAATCAGTAAAGGTTTTAACACAACCTCGCTGTGAATCACTCTGTGTGAGGCAGAGCAGAGACTCAGGAAACGTAGAAAACTGCTGAGGTGTGACCTTTCTTCACGTATGTTCACATTTATGTTCTTGTTTATAAAAATGGGTCTAGCATTGTTATTGTTTTGGCAACTGTTTTACAAACTAAACATTTTATTCTTTGAAAATGCACTTTACAGCCATACATTTGTAATACTTTCTGGTACGTATTGCAGGTGATTTAGGCTACATCGTTTTCAGGAAACAGAAAATTTAACCTTATTACTTATTTTGTAAATAAGATGCATTTTCAACATAGTTATATTGAGAGGTTGTATTGACAGAAAGATTATTCCCAAATGGGAAAACATGTGACTACAGACCCCAGTTGCATAGAAAGTTAGATGTGAAGTTTCATCATGTACTACAGTATTGCGGGTTTGGAAGGGCTACCAGGTACAAGCCTCTTCCCTCTGAGGGCGTTTTCCCTCCTATGTTTCATTTAATCCGTTCAGAATCAGTTCATTGGTTTCTTAACTTGCATCTTTTCCCAGTGACTCATTTCATTCGCAAACTGAGAAAACTCAAAGCAAATCAAAACGGGTCACCACAAACCACAGTAGAACCTTCAGTCTGTTTATTCTGAGATGTGTCCAGGGCAGGAGAACCAAATATAAATACAGGAAGCAGATGCTGTGTTCCAAGCTAGTCGAACACAAGGAGAATGAAATGTTACCTGAGCAGCATACCGAATAAAATTTGAGAAAAGCCAAAAAAACACGTTGCCTTTGTTCATTAGTTTGTTCACTCTACCACATCCCACAATGCACTGCACACCTGGCAATGGGAAGGCGTTTGGCTCAAGCTTGCAGCAAATACCTGGTGAATGTGTTGGATGATGTTCAAACAATAAACGAACCACTCTGGAGTTTGTTTGGAAACGTATCGAGACCATTTCTCGGTACGGTTCAGAAAGTTCAAACCTCAGCCTGAAGGAAATGCTGTGGTGAGATCTCCAGAGAGTTCTGCAAACCTCAATGAACTCAAGAAACATTGGAAAGAAGAGTGGACTGATGTTCCTTCACAACAATGTGAGAAACGGATAAATGTAACGGGTACAAGGGTCAATGCATCTCCTTGTTTTTCCTACAACTGTGGTGACAGTTATAGAAGTTTGCACCTGGAAACTGTTGCAAAGAGCTACAAAGTGCTCAGACCTGCTAACCTTAATGGGATAGATTGAAATGATCAACACTGAATTCTGTGGAGAGTGACGCACCTAACGCAGGCACAGTTAACTGTTGAAGCATCAGCCTCTCACTGTTTAAAACGTGATGCACTGTTGTCAAAGTGAGAAACTCTGGCAAGTTTTCCCTTCTGTTTTTTACAGGCCATGTTTGTGAATTCATCTTCCTTCAATTCCTCTGCTAAAACGATTTACTCAGCATGCCAGACCTCAATAGGTGGCAAGACCACCAACACCATGTATTCAGCACCTTCCTCCTGCTCCCACATCCTCATCCTCTACATGGGTTTCCAAAGATGGAGAAGTCAGCACTCTGCTCCTGCAGGAACAAAGATGAGCCACACTGATTTCTTCACCTACGACATGATGATTTTGGAGATTTTTTGTGTTTTGGCATCAGTGCTCTATACTTTAAGCATTTATATTGCCAACGTGACCGTGAAGGTGAACGTTTTTATACAATATCATATTACACGTCCTAACCAGCATGGAGCGCTACCTGGCTGTTGTTCACCCCATCACCTACATGCGCCTTCGAGAATCCATCGTAGTGAGAATCAGAAACATCAACACAGTTTGTGTTTGGCTGCCGAGCTTCGGGTGGGAAGGAATATCAGATTGGTATTTACCTGAGTTTCCCACCATCCTATTTTTCTCTTTGCTAGGCTTCTGCGTTGTTGCTATGTTTTTTTGCTGCCTGTCTATTCTCCAAGCTCTAACCCTGCCAAGGCCTGGAGAGCAGGATCAGAGGGAAAAGACTGACCAATCAAAGCAGAAGGTGTTCCAAATGATTGTGGCTATAACAGAAGCTCTGCTCTTGAGGATTGGTGGGCTCTCACTTTGTCTTGGTCTTAGTGACTTGTCTTCATGAATGGACCTGGAAGACTTGTGTGCAATGATGGATTCAGGAATGTGGCTGACAGTTCCCAGCAGTCTGGTTTTACCTCTGCTGTTTCTGCACAGAGCTGGAAAACTGTCACGTAGCAGGAATAAACCTGCTGTGTGAAGAACCAAGGGAGGAGAGCAGGCCAGTTACTGGTCTGGAGGTATACTGAGATTTGAAAAAGCTAAAAAGACTGGAGATTTCTCAAGCTGTGTGGAAAACAGATTAAAGCCCTCCTCCTCCTGTTCCAGCACACTTCTGGTCAGCTAGCTGAAGGAAGGCTACTACACCTGTTTGTATATTTCAGTCCACAACAAACAGGGACAGTCAAGTTTGAAGCTGAAGGATCATCACTCATCACTTTTATTTACATAACGCTGTTTTAAATTTACAGTTAAACTATGATAGGCATGTCTGTTTAGCAACCATCTGCAGGCTCTGTATGTGCAGAAAGCCTGAGTAATTACTTGCTGATATCATGTCATCCTGTAAAGGCCAGATTGACTTTTTTGCTTTTCTTTGAACATAAAAAGTACTCCTGGATCAGTGATTCTGTGCTTTTTGTTTGTATGCTCTGTCTTCTGAAGCCCCGGTTGTGGTCGGTCGTGGCAGATGGCCGCTCACACTGAGCTTGGTTCAGCTGGACTTTTCTTCCTGTTAAAGGGGACATTTCCTTTACACTGTCAATACATGCATGCTCAATATAAGATATTGCATCAGGGAAAAATCCTCTAAAGTCTTTCACCCATCAAAACATTAGCTAGGAGGAAGAATCACTGTTTCAGTTACACACAACAGATCCCTTGTGCTACAGATGTTGTCTGTTCCTCAAATTGTTCATTGAGAGTTTTGGGTTTTGGGTCACACCACCAAATTAATGAACTCTGGTGTTCCGATCACTTCCATGGCTGCAGGTGTATAAAGTTTGGTGTGGAGAAACTTGACTGTCCTGCAGAGTCCTGACCTCAACCTTCTTGAACACCTTTGGGATAAGCTGGAGCAGAAGCTGCAGTTCTGGTTTTCTTGTCTAACTATGAACAAACACTCTCCTAAACCGTGGAAGTTGCTGTTGCTGGCAACGGTGGATCCATCAACAAACTGGACCTTAAAGATTAACAATAGGATGTTATCAAAGTTCAAATACATGTAAAAATAGACATACAAATACGTTTAGCAATATAGAGTACACCTGAGTTGGGAATATTTAGATCTGATATTCTTTTAAAAATCCCAGTAGGTACGGATGATTACAAACGAACGATTCTGATCATGTGCACTTGTTTTAAGAAACAATGTTTCCTCTGTCAATGAAACCAATTCATCAGCAAGGGGATAAAATTTAGGTCGGTTAACTATAAGTGACCTTGGGCGTGTGTCACTTCTGTATTTGTATAAGTTGCATTTTAAACACCTCAACACCTCTCGTGTTGACCCTGGCAGATTTTTGTGTAAAGAGTAAACCAACTTAGGTAGAGGATGCATCCCTGTGGTGATCCAGCAGAGGATACCAGCACAACACTGAGCCATGGCCTCTGACTTACTCAGACCTGGCTGAGAAGTCAAGATGTGTGGCTGAATATACTGTATGTAAAGGAAGCAGAAGAAAAGTCCAAAGAGATCAACCGTGCTCACAAATTCACACCCTCTAGTTGCTTCACAACCAGCAGTGTGCCAAGAGGAACCAGGTTAATCTAGTCATCGCTCAAGGTGAAGATGATGGTATATGAGTTAAAATATCTCCAAAGCTCACTGTTGGGGAACTGCAACAAAAAGTGGCACCTTAGGGTCTGTACGTCCATAATAATCATCAGACACTTTCTACATGTGACAAACTATGTTTATTGGGAAGAAAAATCCTTTTTGGTTCAACCATCAGACATGTGGATGTGACACGTCTGCTAAACTGGGCTGGGACTTTCAATGGAGCAGTGTTTTGGTCAGATGAGAGGCTGAGCTTTCCAGCAACAAACACTGCAGTTTGGTCAGGTGTGAAACAAAGGATGGCTGGAGGTGGTGGATGATCTATGATGCTGTGGGCCCGTGTATCTTCGCAAGGCCTTTGGAAGAACGGCATCATGAACCGGAGCATTTTAAATATAAATCTGCTTTACTCTGCCAGAAAACAGAAAAAATGGCATCATTTGCTCTTTCTCCAGGATCATTTTCTGACCACATTAACAAATCAACACAGAATGGGTTCACCATATGCAAAATCAACCTTTTTCCATGGCGAAAGCAGTCCACTGACCAAAATCTCATAGAAAACCTGTAGGCTGAGCGGAATAGAAGAGAGGACCCAGAAGGGAGAACCCAGGACTCTGGAGGTTCTGGAGTACCTGTGACAAGAGAAATAGTCAAACATCCCACTCTGTATGATGCAACCTGGTGAAATGTTACAGGAAAAAAACAAAGCGTTGTATTTTTGGAGGTTGTACAAAGTAAGAAAAACAGGGGTGCCAATAACTTTGCTGCCCATTATTTACTGAAAGGGTTGAGGATTTTTTATTTCCACTGAATAAATGTATTTGAAATAAAGGTAGTATAATTGTTATGGGTACAGTTATGCTGCTCCGGTATAATTTATTTCAAAATGTTTTCATATCTTTTCAAGGGGTGCTAATAATTGTAGAGCATTGTATGCTGAATAAACTCCCTGAGATTTTCAGGCCAGCTATTACATGTATGGATGTTTGGACTCTGTAAGGATGCTTGTGTACAAACATGCAAAGATGTTCTGTTTATTTTAGTGCAGACACACCTATTCTGATCAGTCAGTGTCAGGAAGACACTGGGAAGACGACCTTTATCACTTTGAACACGCAGAGGAGCCGTCTTTTAAGGTGCTCAGGTACATTTAAAGCAGCTTTTAACATATTTCAGTAACATAAACGGATAAATTTAATATGGAATGAAAGGTTTTTAACAACAAATGAAACCAAGTATTTGTATGCAGAGGTCAAAGTTAAAGAGCTGTGCTCGGTCGGACAAGTTTCCGTTGATTTTATTGTTCAGTTGTAATATCTACTGATGCCAGATGAAGAATACATTTTTTGCAGCTTATTTTCAAATATATAAACTGCAAACATATATTAAAAACTGTATTTAAAATAAAATTGTGTTTGGCCTAAAACAACTGTCACAGTTGTTTATTTGGGCTTTTATCTGCCCACCCCTGACAAAGGTTTGCCCTTTTTTTGGTTCATCTTTGGTTAATACCAAGGTGTTCTATCCTTTTGTGTTTCTGTTTTCATTATCTCTGTTGTTCATGATGCTCTATAAGGTTCTGCCATACCCAGTTAATTTCTCTGTATTCATTATGGTCTCTAAGTAGTTTATTCCTCTATGTATTAGTTCCTTAGTTTATTCCTGTGTTCTGTTCCCTGCTTATTGTAGTTTAGTCCCATGGGTTAGTTTTTGTATTTCACCTTGGTCTAGTGTCTCCTTGTGTCTCAGTTCAGCTCCCGCTGTGTTAATTAGTCCCCCTGTGTCCCTGCTTTGCTTCTGCCTCAGCTGCTCCACATGATCACCTGATTGACTCTACTGCATCTGATGTCATTCTCCACTCTTCACTCAGTAAGTTCACTATCGGTCTTTGTTCTTCAGTGGATCCTTCCTTTACCGTGTCCGTAACCCCGTTACTCTGCCGGTATCTCTGTCCATATTCCATGCCCTGTTCTCCTCTTTGTGTTTTTGTCTTTTGTTGCACACGGTCTGTCTGGGTGAATCATGACATGGCTGAATCTATGATGTGTGGTTTTGTACACCTCAGGTTAAACTTTAGTAAATTTGGAATTGAAAAATGACCGTATTGTTTCAGCATTAAAACACTAGTACTGACACAGTGTATTTGCTTCTTACCCTGACTGTATAAAATCAGTTTTGTTAAATACATGTGTCCCATGTTCATGTAGGAGAACTAATGGGTCAGCTCCACTGAACACATGAGGATCATCAGAATGTTTCTGATTCAGTAAATCTTAATCTGTTACTGAATTAAAATGTTTTCCTCTCCTGTTTGTTTATTGACAGGCCATGCCTGCTAATCTTTCTGCATCTGAGGTTCCCATCTCTTACTCCAATTTTTCGGAGTCTTTCTACAGAGCATGTCAGCTGTCATTGCCAGCAATGTAATTTTTATCCTATACACTGCTGTCACCATCTTCGTCCTCACCCCGCTCTTCACTCTTATCCTCTACATGGGCTTTCAACGATGGAGGCGTCAGCGCTTCTCACCTGCAGGGATGACGTTTAGCAACACGGACTTCTTCACCTACAACATGATGTTTGTGGAGGTTTTTGCTGTTGTTGGAAGTACTGTTTATAGTCTAGGCATCTTTATCGAAGGCGAGGCAGTGGTCATGTTGGGTGTGATACTTTCTTCTATTATTATGCCCGGTCAGACTCTGTTTCACCTCCTGACCTGTGTGGAGCGCTACCTGGCAGTTGTTCACCCCATCGCATACATGCACCTAAAAGAAGCAAATAGGGTTCGAATAAGAAACATCAGCTCCATCCTTGTTTGGCTGCTTTCCATTGGATGGATGTGTATAACTCAGTGGTTTTATCCTAAATTTCCGGTTGAGCCACTCTTCTCCCTCCTAGGTGTCTGTATATTGGTTATGCTCCTCTGCTGCGTGTTTGTTCTCCGTGCTTTGGTGCGTCCAGGGCCGGGCCAGGAAGGTGGTAGCAAAAAGCACCCTGACCAGTCCAAGAAGAGAGCTTTCCAAATGATCATGGCGATCACAGGCACACTTATTTTACGCTCTGTCGGCCTCCTGTTTGTTTGGGCTTGATAAACTATAAATCTATTGATGTTAAGTTTTTCTTTGTGTTTATCGATTTAGGAATTTGGCTTATGGTGCCCAGTAGTCTTGTTCTCCCCTTGCTGTTTTTGCATAGAGCTGGAAAACTGTCCTGCAATAAGCAGGCGAATGAGTCTGGATAATTCCACGTACTTTAAACAGTCTTGTGTTGGAAAATCAATCATCAGAGATTTATTATATTAATTTACCTTCCATGGTTGTAGCATTAAGGTACAATAACTTTGTTTGTTCATGTTGAAGGTGCATTTCAGGTGAAGTGTATTTATTTTTTGTTTGCTGTGTTGTGAAAAAGAAAAATATTTATTAATGACGCCAAATATTCAATGTGAAATCAACTTTTCAAATAGTCATATGAACCGCTGCTTCTATACATACAGCATGACTAAGAGTCCTCAGAAACACTAGAGAATAAAGGGTCTTTTCTCCCTCTGACGTTACGTAAAGTTCAGACACATAGTGTAACAGGAAGGACTACGACTTGTTACAAAATGCAAATATTACGGGAACATGCAAAAAAGTCACAGTCCTGTTCATTTCCCTGACAGACAGACATAAAGATGACAGATGAAAGGGCACCTGTAAAAACAACGCTTCACTTGCTTCATCTAATTTGCCTGTAGTTTGGTTGTGGTTTTGGCATCTGGGGAAGCTGCCTAAATTCTTGAATTTTTATTTATTTAGTCAACATCATGCAGTATCCACGGCTGATCTAACACGTTGATAACAAATCAATGCCTCAGCTGTTAAAGCTCAAACCCCAGATTTATTTTCAGGCATGTCTCTGCCGTCCCACATCTGAGCTGCATGTTTATTCTTAGATATTTTGTCTGAATTTGCTGCTCATCTTGGTTTTGTCTAATATACTGCAGATATATCACCTCTTTGAAGAAAGTGTATAGTGAAGTGCTAAAAAGGAAGAAAAAAGCAATAAATAGGATTAACATATTTAAATTTACTGACAGAGGAAAGCAATGTAGAGTTAGGTTCAGAATTATTCATACCCATGCAGATTTCTACTGAAAATAATCGTTTTATTTTAAAAAACGTCCGACTGGAAGTTATATATGGAGCGGCCCAGTCAGAGTCCCGACCTGATTCTGATAAGGAATCTGTGGCGGGAGCTAAAGATTAGGGTGGTGGCAAGGAGGCTTTCCAACTTTGAAGCTCATCACCAAAAATAAATTATTAAAAAATAAATAAATAAATAATTAAAAATAATTGGAAACAAAAGCAAAAGCTTATAAGAAGGGTTTGATTGCTATAACACCAATAAAGACTGTTCAAATAATGAGTTTGTTGACTAAAGGTGAAATACTGATCCTGATGTAAGTTTAAAACCTAATTTTAAATGATTTCTTCCTATCTTGGCTAAATTTATATGTATACTGAACAGCTCACTCTAAATGTCTACTAAACTTTCACTTTTTTTCACCAATTGTAGCCTGGTTTAAACAGCTTTCTAGGCAATAAATGCCCAGAGAGAAAATTAATTCTTCATCTCCAATAATGATTTAGCTGCTTTTTATCATTTAATAGTTGGACCATCAGGTCATTTGGTCAAACATGCTGTAGCTCACATTCTAGTCAAGTGATCTCAGTGGTGATCCAGACATGTAGTCTGACTGGAAAGAGGTGACATGCTAACATAACTGATAGGAAACGACATCTGATCTGGAATGAAGGGATTGTTTTCATTCCTCCCATCCTATCAGTCCTGGTTGACCTGATTCAGACCTGTTTTAGTTTTTGCATAATGACATTTCCCCAGCCAAGCTACTAGACAGAGACATCAAGCCTGCACACAGGGTTGGTACACATCCATTGTTTCCATGAAGGTCCAGTGAGGCATGTATAACATCACATAACAATACTCCACCTAAACTCAACCACAGAACTGCAATAATGGCTGTAGTGGTGTAGAAAGCCCTAAGCTTTGATTGATCTACCCGTTTCTGGACTCGGATATGGTGTCCTGCAGTGAAAGGAAACAACAAACAGGACTAACGCAATATAGAAGAAATAAAGAGCCGTGTTGATTACCCACACAACACAGGAGCCAGACACAACTAATAGCAAGGGTTCGAAGGACTCGTACCATCTCCAGGTCAACCGTCCAGTGCGAAACATCTGAGTGACTCGATGCTGTGGAGAAAGACTCCTGCGTTCACCATCGCCGGCAGCCGAGAACCAGGACCAAGATATAAAGAGGGAGAAGAACCAAGATGTTGATCATAGTGAAGACTGTTAGGATCCAGGTAGTCACTGAAAGCAGGGTGGAATTAAAGAACTCTGTATTGTTTTCTCAGCATGTTTCTGGTGATTACCATCTGAAAAAAACAAAGATGAACACAGGAAGCCAAATGAGGCCTGTGGACAACCATTTATATTATATGTCAATCTGCACTTATTAACATGCATGTTGTGTAACTGCATTTAATTAGTTAAAACTGTGCAAACCCACATATTCAACTTACAAATGTGGCACCATTTCAGAGGACAACTGGTAGACTTTCTACTAGTTTTGGACCGGGGTCTTCAACCTGTGACCCCATCAGTGGCTCCTGATAACTTTGGCCAATATTGATGTAGAACTGGGCAGCATTTTGATATCTGAAAGTTAATTAGAAGACCTTTCATGCAACATCTGCAAAGAATCTCCAAACAGAGTTACACTAATGGCACAAGGAGTATAGTATTTGTTTTAACAGCTAAAAAAGAAATAAATATTCTGTAACATAAAACAAATTTTGTTTTGCAGGTTGAAGTTATCTTTTTAAAGTCGTGCAGGTTTTACAGCTGCAGACAAATCATATTTAACTCAATTAACTGAACAAGCACCAATTTTCTTACTTTTTGTTTTAAGTTAATATACCTTATATGCATGTGAAAAAGGATTGTTTATGATAGACAAAGGTAGAAAAAGTACAAAAATAATGTACTCAGGTAAAAGTTTATTTACTGTTAATACTGAGTTTGGAGAACATAAGGTCGGATTAATCTTAAACTCGTGTAGCGATATTTATTGAAAGGAAATGTATTGATTTCATTGTGAGGCATTCAGCTAAGGCTTTGGGTTGATAACACGGCTGCTAGAGTCTGATGATCGTTGAAATGTATTTGTTTTGTTTCGTTAGCATCTCTGTTTGTGTGCCTGCACTCCAAAGTCTCCACCCCTCTACACACACACACACACAGACACATTCCAGGTTGTAGACTGAACATGCAAATAAGCAGAATAAAACTTGTTTGGGTAACGAATGACACAATTTTTGGTTTTTATTTATTATTTCAGGCAGTTTCCTATTTTAAAAACCACCTCTTATTAACTGAAACAAAAGCATTTTCTGCAAGCAATGTGATAGGTGTCCCATTGGTCTGGCCAACATTCAACCAAAGTGAAAGGTTGGTTGAAAAAATCTACACCATTGTGAAGTAATGAACTCATCTGGGGAATGACGGGAGTCACAAGTAAAGTCAAGGGATTTAGAGTTAGTGAGACAAAATAAGGTAAAATACATACTTTAATAACAAATGTAGTAATAACTTAGAGCAATGTCCATAAAGAAGAGGGTTAGTTAGTAGATCAAAACACAACCTCAATTTTAATCTAAACCAAACTATAACATCCTCAAAAAAGGAAGACCATAGTCATCTTCCTTGAGCAAACATGAGCCACAAATCTCCATACACAGAACCAGAATTCATAGAGACAGCAACCCAAGCCAACAGAAGCATGCAGCCTGGTCTCAGTTCTCTGTTCCTGAAGCGCAGGATGGAGTCATCTGTGCTCCACTAATCAGGGGAAAGCTGCAAGAGGCCCCCGCACCTACAGAAAACAAAGGAGAGCCACACCCAAACTAACAGCCCTCTCATAAAATCCCAACCACAGTTTGGTAAAACATGCAACACCACAAACATTACACAAATAAACCTGGCGCCTGACAAAAATGTTGCCAATTCATCTTAAAACATGCGAGAAACAATCATCCCAGGGATTGAGGTTCAACCACCTCCTCCAGAGAGGCTGCAGGAGGCAGTGTTGCATTTCACATAATAGATAGAATCAAGAGGAAAGAACATTATGTGAAAATACTGAAGAAACATCTCAAGAAATCAGACAGGAAGTCAAAAACTTGGCATCAACTGGTCTTCTAAATGGTCAATGGCCAAATTAGTTACAAAATGACAAGGAAAGCAGAGTCAATATATTGGAGTGGCCATCACAGAGTAAACAAAGTTTCCAACAAACACCGGACATATTTTTGGTGACAAAAACAGTTGTTGTTTAGCCCCACATTTCAGCCACACTGGATACTTTAAAAGCAACTTATAAAAGAAATTATTTTAAAATCCAAACAGTATTTCTTCTTAGAGACGTAAACCCTCACAGTAAGAAAGGTTGGATCACTTTAGCTGGTTTTATCCGCTCCAATACACTTATTTCTCGTTTTCTGCTGCTTTCTGTAAAATTATAAATTACTTTTTGAATTAGGCTACCTGAAAGCAGTTCCAGGATTGTACTTCACTTGTTGCTCTGATTCAGTCTTTTGCAGCATGTTAGTTTTCCTGCTCGCTGCAGAAACAGAAGAGGCAGAACGAAACTACTGGGCAGAGACATCCACTCTGCGCATCGGGCTGGAAAACAGTCATAATCTTCCTTCTGCATAAGGGAGTTATTAAGAGTGTCACAAACCAACACTCCACCTAAACTCACCAACAGCACCGTCACTATAATCAGAATGGTGTAAAAAGCCCTCAGCTTTGTCAGGTCCGCCTGCTTCCTGTCTCCGGTATGGTCCCCCGGACTGTGCTGCCTCAGAGTCCAGAGAACAGAAATGCAGCAAAAGCATATGACAAACATCAGTGATGCCAAATGCAAGAAATACAGAATCAAAGGGTGATCATTATTGATCGACTGAAAGGTTAAAACTGCAAATACAATACAGCTTAGCCAAACACAACCAATGCTAATGTTTCTGATCGTGACACCAGCTGAGGTTTTATGGCGCAGGTAAAAGATCGGAAAAACAACGGCAAGGTAAAGCTCCACACAGGTCAGCATTTGAAACTCAGTCTTTACACTAGATATGATGTAAGTCACACTCTGGCTGAACATATACATCCATGTACAGTCTAAGAATATGTTGATACAGAAACAGATATTGGCCAACACTTGAATCATCTCCATTGCAACCATATTGTAGGTGAAGACATCCGAGTGGCTCAGCATTGAGGAGGAATGTTCCAGCCAGCGCTGGCAGCCCAGGAAGAGAACAAAAACCAACAGAGGGAGTACGAGGAGGATGTTGCTGACAGCGAAAGCTGTGAAGGTCCAGAAGGGGATGAGCTGGGTACTTAAGCTGCATTCTTTTAGAGATGAGGTAGAGTTGAGGAGGTCCATCGTACTGGAGTTCCCTGACATATTCAGGGTCATTACCATCTAGAAAGAAGCGGACAGAAAGAAAGAAAACCATAAGAAAACAATGGGAAATGCTTGTTACTGTCATCGATTTATATTCTCATGAACAGTTAAGCACCAAGTTAACAACCTGAAAGGAATGACCTAGTTTGGACTTGGTTTAGTACACATGCAGAACACTAATGTGTATGCAAATACTTCAGTCTGCAAGGAGCTGGAACATCTAGAACAGGAACAAGAGGACAGAGGTTCTGGCATCACGAGTGGATCAGAGTGTTCAAGAGAGTTGTTGGAGTTGTTGTTGTCCGACAGAGAGCTAGCGTCACAATAGGTTTGCATGAAGTAAGGGTTGGTTCTATAGGAGAGAACAACCACTCATGGTGTAGCACATCGTACCATGTTATAGAGACTCTGCAGCAAATACAGGGCAAGGGCTGGGTAAGGCTAGCCCAGCCTCAGACTTGAACCATTCCCTCTGCAGCCCTGACATTCCTGCAGATATTTAAGTATATGTTTTCATGGGACAACACTGACAAAATGACACTTTGACGCAATGAAAAGAAATCTGTGTGCAGCTTATATAACAGTGTAAATTTATTCTTCCCTCAAAATAACTTGAGATACACCCACTAATGTCTGAACCACCGGCAACAAAAGTGAGTACACCCCTAAGAGACTACGTCCAAATTGAGCACTCTTGTCATTTTCCCTCCAAAATGTCATGTGACTCGTTAGTGTAACTAGGTCTCAGGTGTGCATAGGGAGCAGGTGTGTTTAATTTTGTAGTACAGCTCTCACACTCTCATACTGGTCACTGAAAGTTCCAACATGGCACCTCATGGCAAAGAACTCTCTGAGGATCTTAAAAGACAAATTGTTGCGCTACACGAAGATCATCTAGCGATTTAAAAGAGCAGGGTCCACTCAGAACAAACCTCACGTTGGTCTTCCTAAGAAGCTGAGTGCACGTGCTCAGCGTCACATCCAAATGCTGTCTTTGAAAGATAGGCTAAGGAGTGCTGTCAGCATTGCTGCAGAGATTGAAGAGGTGGGGGGGTCAGCCTGTCAGTTCTCAGACCATACGCCGCACACTACATGAAATTGGTCTGCATGGCCGTCATCCCAGAAGAAAGCCTCTCCTGAAGTCTGTCCACAAGAAAGCCCGCAAACAGTTTGCTGAAGACACGTCAACAAAGGACGTGGATTACTGGAACCATGTCCTATGGTCTGATGAGACCAAGATTCATTTGTTTGGCTCAGGTGGTCTCATGCATGTGTGGCGGCAAGTGTGTGATGCCTACAGTCAAGCATGGTGGTGGGAATGCCATGGTCTGGGGCTGCATGAGTGCATCAGGTGTTGGGGAGTTACATTTCATTGAGGGATGCATGAACTCCACTATGTACTGTGAAATACTAAAGCAGAGCATGATCCTCTCCTTCCGGAAACTGGGTCGCATGGCAGTGTTCCAGAATGATAATGACCCCAAACACACCTCTAAGACGACCACTGCTTTATTGAAGAGGCTGAGGGTAAAGGTGATGGACTGGCCAAGCATGTTTCCAGACCTAAACCCAATAGAACATTTTTGGGGCATCCTCAAGCGTAAGTTGGAGGAGCGCAAAGTCTCGAATATCCGCCAGCTCCGTGATGTCATCATGGAGGAGTGGAAAAGCATCCCAGTGGCAACCTGTGAAGCTCTGGTGAACTCCATGGCCAGGAGAGTTAATGCAGTTCTGGTAAATAATGCTGGCCACAAAATATTGACACTTCAGGAACTTTCACTAAGGGGTGTACTCACTTTTTTGCCGGTGATTCAGACATTAATTGTTGTATCTTGAGTTATTTTGAGGGAAGAATAAATTTACAGTTATATAAGTTGCACACAGACTACTTTTAATTGTGTCATTTTGTTAGTGTTGTCCCATGAAAACATATACTTTAAGATCTGCAGGGATGTGAGGGGTGTACTCACTTTTGTGATACACTGTATACACACACCCACACACACACACACAAGCATACAGAATATATCACATTTATTGCAGTAATACACAAACTGTCCTAAGGAACATGCTGGGTTCATTACTTTATCATACAGGAGGGTCTCTGAATAAATTCTCAACTTCGAATTTGCAAAACTAAAAGCAAACATGGTCATTTGCACAAGTATTGGATGAATCACTACGCTTCAGCTAGCAAGAACTCATTTAATGCCATGATGAGTAGACAGACCTGATCAGAGTGAGCAGGTCACAGTAATCGGGTCATGATGAGGGACAGGCAGCAGATGCAACATTATGAAATAAGTAACAAAACAGTGGCATAAAATAAAAAGACTACACTCAGTGAGCTTGAGTGAGCTTGAGCTGGAGCTACGGTGGAGAAAAGTATGTAATTTAGTGCAAATTGATCCAAACCAACAAATCAGTTTAATAACAGATAACTGAACGTGTTAAACATATTTATAAAACAAAAAAAAAACAAGTCATCGCTGTAGCCTGCCCATTTCTGCAGCCAGGCAGAAGATCCTTAATGAAACTGGGAAAGAAAACACAGTGGTTGGTGTCTGGTACCGAATTTAATGGAGCTTCATGTCTAACTACAGAGAAGTCGAGCTGTCTGAGCAGCCCTGTTAGTTTCTCCCGTCTGTTTTCATATTCCCGTGTAACGGACATTATAACAATCTAGAGGTTGTTTAAAGGTCCATCATTACAAAGAAGAAAAACAGACAATAACTGACCTCCTCCGGGGATTTGCCAGATCAGCTAATCATGAGAATGAGACCTGGAAACCAGAGGAACATGCTGTCTCTGATGCCACTGCACAACTAAAGGTCTGACATGAAATCCGAAGGGTTAATCTGTGCCTGTGGGCTCAAGTGGACTCACTAATTTAGCAGAAAGATACCGGCAGCAGGCTCAGTCAACATAACGCCAAATAGAAACACAGATATTGTTCAAACGTAGCAAGAATCGATGGAAAATTGTAGACTGTCAATATCTGTTAGATGGCATTTAATCCCACTGATATGAACATTTTCAGCTGAACTGAGCGAAGACAGACAGCTGATGTCTGACTGGCGGTTAGCCTCCAACAACCTGATGATTACTTTACACTTTCAACCGTATCACAGGGGTATGGCATCTTTCTACTATAGGTTAGGGAACTATTATAACTTCAGGAAAATTCAAACTAACCCTTTAATCCACTGTGTAATTCCAAAATATTCAGATAATACGATGCTATTGTAGACTTCCATAATAAAGTACATTTAAGGAAGAAAGACCTTTCACAAACACTCACCTGAGTCATCAGTTCAAATGTGGAGGAACTTTGGAAACTCTGAGAGAAACTAAATGTATCTCACAAATGAGGAGACAGTCTGGTTCTGACATAATTTGTATATGACAGCAAACAAGCCCAAAAAGCACTATGGGGACTTTTGCATTTTGCAAAATCAGCACATCTCTTATTCTAATCTTTCCAGTCAATTTAAGCAGACAAATGTTTTTTTTTTACAGATCATCGCTGTGCAGTGACAGGAGAGCACAGCACTCTTTAACAACCAGCCAAACATCTACAAACAAACTTCCCTCCTTGCTTGGTCATTTAGAGTTTGCAGAATAGACTTTTACTGAACAAAATACACAAAATGCATGAATATGAATAAAATAGTATAGAAATATCCTTTATTGTGTTCTCAGTGGGTGTTACATTAAACTTAAATTAGACTTTTAAACAAAAGTTAGATGTCTTGACTTTTTCTGTCTCCTAGACATATTTTCATGCAATAATACTTTCCACTCTGTCGTACTGTTTGCCTGTCTGGTCGCTCACTACAACTGAAATCCTGGAGGCCATAGCCAGACTATACCAGGGCTTATAAGACCCACATTAGACTTCCTGGTTAGACTCACCTAGTCTTTCAGAAACTGCTATGGATGGAGATCTTTTTCCAGTGTGTTCACTAAAGCCTGGAGTGAAAGGTCACTCAGTCCTGTTTTAAATTACAAATAAATCTGCATTTTATAATTAGTGTGAGAATGTAGATGGGCCGGCACATAATCAGCTTCAGTTTTAGGCCCAGCTCTGTTTTCAGCATGACACACTGAAGCAGCAATATCCTCATTACTGCAGACAGAGATTATTCACCCACTCCCTCCCAATGTCAATTATTAGCAAGACAACAAGACACTAAAATTCTTCCGCTTGAGGGTGAGAATGACCCCTGACCTTCAAGTTGAGGACAATGCCCTCAATTACAGAGGAGCTGCTCCAGATCCATGCAGAAGGTCTTGACTTTAAGATACCCACAGAACTGATCTTTATCTGATTGTTTATTATTTCATATTTTGTAAAAACTTTACATGTTGGCAACTTTTTCAGTAAATTGTGAGCAGGCAGGTGTGTTTTAGGGATAGTTGCCATATTATGCAGGCAGTTTACAGACTGGTTGTAAAAAAGAATAAAACATTTAAAAGCTAAAACAAACAATGTCAACATAAAACAATAAAATCATTTTTGTACATAAACAAATACAGTGCAGGTCGTTATTACTTTTATTATTTTATTTGACTCCAGTAACTTCATAACACATGGTTAAATGCACTAAAACACTTGTCTCTGTATATGATATCGGCAGAAAAGCTTTTTCATTATTCCGTCTGCAGTTTCAAGGCAACCTATTTGGTTTCAGTCCGCCTAAGTAACATTAATTCAGCTCATATAATATATTAATATTTTTAGAAATTCTTGAAACCACCACACCTGCTCTTGCAACCACCTCATGGAACCAAGAAAAACCCACACCATCTATAATGCTAGAACCTTAACAGTTATACAGATCACTCTAGAGCCCAGCGGTCAAACTCCGAGGTCCGAGTTCTGCAACGTTTAAATGTGTCTCTGCTTCAACACACCTGAATCAAATGATTAGGTCATTAGCAGGACCCTGGAGGACTTCACTGCATGTTGAGGAGGTAACTCAGACATCTGGTTCAGGTGTGTTGGACCAGGGCACATCTAAAGGTTGCAGGACATGGCCCTGGAGGACAGGAGTCACCCCTGCGCTACACGTTGCTAGATCCACAGTGCCATGATGAAGGCTCAAAAATATCTCCACTTGCTTTTTGTCACATTTCAATGTTTCAGATATTGAAACTTATTTTAACATCAGACGAAAGGTAACCCGAGTAAATGCAAAACACTGTTTCCAAATAATGGCTGTCATTAAGCATGTTGGCACCTTGTGAAAGAGAGGTGTTGTTAAAGATGTCTGTCTTCTCCTCTGAGAGCTGGTGCACACATTTACTTAGGTACCAGCATGCGACGTACTCAGGTCCAGAAGCCTTGTGGGGGTTGATTCTCAGAGGTGACACACTGAGATGAATGAGAGGAGAGCAGCACGAGGAGTTTAGTATTTAGACGGGGGCAAAGAAACTTTAAGGAGCATCAGGAAATAAGGGTTGGATCTCCTGTCTCATCACTTCAAGAATATCACATTGGGAAGGTGGCTGTCTGCATGTTTCAGGGCAGTTTTAAACTGCAAAAAGAATATCTCTAGATTGTATCCCAACTGTGTGACTGGCTTTATTTAATCAAGACAACATCTCCTATCAAAATACACAGTCCACATATATAAGACTAAAACTTCATTTTGGGATAGGTGTGTGTGTGTAGATTTGTCACCTGGAGATGCTAAGCTATTAGAGTGGTGGAAAGGGTAAAAACTCTTGGAACACTTAGCATATAAGAGCAGCATGAGGCGGTTGCCTTGGCCCCTGAAAGCTGCAGGAGGACCAGCTACAAAGACACCTGGCACTACCACTGGATAGCCGTACGCTTGATATTGTGGTAGGTCTGCAGCAAAGCAGCAGCCGCCATTTCAGAGGCATGGAGAGAGATGAAGGCCACAGGACCCCCCTACCCAGCGCCACAGCCATTTCCTCCAGAACAAGCCAAGCCTGAAGCTTGGTCACCCTGGCCGCTCAGTGCCCACACATGAAACAAACTCTAACAATAATGACAATAATAAAGGACTAAAAGCAAATGTTAAAAGTTACATAATGTCACTGTAGTTTCTTCCCAGCATCTGATTGACCGAGGTAACAAGGTAACAAAGTCAGATTTCTCTACTGAACTTTACCTTTAGTATCCTCAGACATTATTACGATGTCCACATGGTAGTTTTACTGTCTTGTACAAATAAAGCAGTGGCAAAATCAAGCTACTGGGCAGACTAAACCAGAGCAGCGAAATCTCCAGGACACAGCTGACACTTCCAACCACAATATTTGACCCAATCAGAGAGGTGAACACCAAAAACCCAAAGAACCACAAACAGAGCACCCCAAGTATGGCTGTAACAGTGAAGCAAGCCCTTTGCTTTGTTTGGTCAACGTGTTTCTTGTCCCCACCTCCATCCCCTGGCCCTGGGCTGATGAGAGCCAGTAGGACACACAAGCTGCAGAAAGAGATGACTATCAAAGACAAGGTCAGAAAGAAAAAAAGCATGATCAGAAATATTGCAGGACTAAGAACGTTCACAGCACATGTCATTAAAGAACACAGCAACCACACACAGCAAATGGCAATGTTTCTAAATGTGACTCCTCGGGTGTTACGAAGGTCTCGGTAGGTGACTGGATGTACAACAGCCAGGTAGCGATCCAAACAGGTTAGGACATGAAATGAGGTCTCTCCTATGAAAACGGAGGTTGTAAGGAAAAACCCTGGGGTTGTCATAGGTAGAAATCTCAAATACAAAAGAAGGGTATGTAAAGCTGTCCCCAACAGCCACATCAGCTCCAGGACACATTGGTGGTAGGTAAAAATGTCAGAGTGGCTCCCTGCTTTGATGGAGTTCTGCTGCTGCCGCCACTTCTGGAAGCCCAGGTAGAAGATAAATATGGCAACTGGAGTAAGGAGGAAGAATCTGGTGGAAATGAAGGCAATGCCAATGAAAGAGGAAGCAGTGTTGTTGGCACAACGAAGTTCAGCCGAATTAAGGGAAGAGTTGGAAATTACTGAGTTCACCGACATTCTGGTTGTGTGATGAGATGATGCTCTGGGGAGAAGAAAATAGGACATCAGAACATCTGAAACTCAACCACTTTGAGTTATAAATTATAAGAACCATTTCGTATTCTACTAGATCATCTGAATCAGCTTTATTTGCCAGGTTTGTGCACACAAAAGGTTAATTGGGTTCCATTTTGCTGTCAATTAAGATATTTTAAATATTAATACTGTATATAAAAATAATTGTTAGGAAATTAAAATATTTTTTTTGTAAATGTATACACACATTGTGTTTATAGAATATACATTATATTGCCAAACGTATTTGTCTGTCTTCTCTTCATGATGAACTTTGATGACATCCTATTTTTAATCTCTAAGGTCCAGTTTATCGAGCAACAGTACCTTTAACTGTTGTGTAAACATATTACTAGGTTTAGGAGTGTGTTCAAAGTTAGATGAGAAAGCAAGAACTGCAGCCTCCGCTCTAATTCATCCCAAAGGTGTCCAAGAAGGTTGAGGTCAGAACTCTGCAGGCCAGTCAAGGTTCTCCACACCAAACTTTTTACACCTGCAGCCATGGAGGTGACTGGAACACCAGAGTTCATTGATTTGGTGGTGGGACCCAATACTTTAATATAAAACGTATCTTATAACTAGATATGATTTTTCACATTCAACTGTTATTTAGAAGAAATCACAATTAGTGTTTGTAAATGCCTTGGTAGGTCCCAGAAAAAGCCCCATTCAAGTCAGTTCATGTTTTGGTAATTTATCGTCTTTAAATTTTCATTTGTCCTCCATTACATTTGATGGAAACAAGGTTTTATATATATTTTAATCTATTGTTACTATTCTTTAGGTGCAGTAAATAGGTGCTGAAAAACTACATAGAGTTTGAATAGGGAGAACATGCATGCATGGATTTTCTCCAAGTTCTGCAGTTTCCTTCTCCAGTCCAAAACTATGCTTGTTTGGGTAACTGGATCTAAACTGCCCGTGGGTGTGAGTGTGTGCATGCATGGTTGTTTGTCCTATTTGTCTCTGGGTTGCCCTGTGAAGGACTGGGTGCTCCCTGCCTCTCGCTCATCAATTGCTGGAGCCACCAACCTCCTTGTGACTCAGCAAGTGTTAAGCAGGTACAGAAAATTAATGGATGGTCGACAAACTGTGGAAATGCTTATTGCATGTGATTAGTGTTAATATCTATGTTTTTAGGTGTTTTGGTCCAAAAGCATGATGAAATAAGCTAGTTGATTTAATTAATTTTCTTTTTTTGCATAAAATCCAAGTTGTGCTTTTTGTTATGCTCAGCTGTGGTTGAAGGAGCATTCTTAAGAAAGGAAAAATAGAGGGCTTAAACGTCCAGCCTAGCGTATGCGGTCATGACTTTCGGTCACACGGGAAAAGCCTCTGGTTTGGCTTTCATCCCTTTGAATTTAGTTTTATCTAAAATGAAACTCTGTCAAGATGTCCGAATGTACAGTAGCAATCAAATATGTTTACAAATACAAGTATAATACAGTATATAATTATTAAAAATGCCCCAATCTATTTAACTAATCAATTATAATTGCTGCTCAGCATAGTTTAAGAACGAGTGCAGCTCGAAGCCCTTAAAAAATAGAAGGTAGTCTTTATTCAGGCCCACGAGAGATGCATTAGTTTCTATAAGGGAAGCTGCTTGGTGGCTAGATGAGATAATCTAACTAAATGAAATGTTAGTTTATTTTAAAAGGTTGTTTCTTACATCTAAGATTAGTTAAAGGGATTCTGAACCTTTTAAACCATTCTTGTATCTAAACAAAATCTTGTCTCTTCATTATTTCCTAACATGCACATGACATAGATGATGGATGAATATAGAAGCTTTGCAAAGTTTAACATCGACATATATGTTTTTTTTATTAAAAGATATCGAGATGACTCATAACTCCTCATCACATAAGATAAACATAAATCATTGAGAATCCAGGAACCCACCTTGAAAGAAGTGATTGTCAGTAATCGTATGCGTTCTGCCTCTTCAATCTCAGGAGCTGTCACTCACTGATGACAGCGGTGCAGGTATATGACTGCTTACTGTTTGTACAAGGGTGATTAATCATGTAGACGTGACAGGATTACAAATGATGCAGGTTAAAATGTTTTGCATGATTGGACCAAGGTTTTATGCAAAGAATGTCCAGCAGGCAAATGTTTTTCTCACATTTCTGGAGGGCAATAGAGCTTGATATGAATGTTCACGTGCTTTTAAAAACGAATCATTGCTCCTTCAATGTTTGGCTGAATTTAATAAAACGTCTCAAACTATGAGCAAAGAAAATAAGTTAACAAAATAAAGATAAAATTAGCTTCAGACTGACCAAAAACAAGACAGCAGTCAAGTTAACAAAACTCATTTTCTCTTTTATTTGGCTTAACCTAACTTTGTTTTCTCTATATCACATTTGGAAAGCCTTTGTTAAGCGTTAGATAAAAAGTTTATCTCTTAAATTAAAGAACAGTGAACAGGAGCATAAAGCCATTGTCCAGAAATGTTTCAACATTAGAAGAAATTGAGCAATGCTCCCTAAACTGGTTCCTCTGCTGCAGTATTCTGTATCTGCTGTGCATTTGAGTTGCATATGAGAGTATAAAGCTTTCAGTAAAAGGTGCTCTAGCATCACCTTGCTCCAACTGATTCTGTATAAGAAATGCAATCTACAGTTAAAGTTTAGCTCTGAGATGCCACATATACAGGGGTTAGACAATGAAACTGAAACACCTGTCATTTTAGTGTGGGAGGTTTCATGGCTAAATTGGACCAGTCTGGTAGCCAGTCTTCATTGATTGCACATTGCACCAGTAAGAGCAGAGTGTGAAGGTTCAATTAGCAGGGTAAGAGCACAGTTTTGCTCAAAATATTAAAATGCACAAAAATTTTATGGGGTGACATACCAGAGTTCAAAAGAGGACAAATTGTTGGGCACGTCTTGCTGGCGCTTTTGTGAAAAAAACAGCAAGTTTTTGTGATGTAAAAAGGCCACGGTATCCGGGGAATGTCAGCATACCACTAAGAAGGACGAACCACCCCCAACAGGAAAAATGGGGACGCAAGAGGGAAGCTGTCTGAAGGATGTTCGGGGCTAACCGGATTGTATCCAAAAAACTAAAACCAAGGCTGCCCAAAAAACACGCAGAATTAAAAGTGCACCTCAACTCTCCTGTTTCCACCAGAATGTCCGTCGGGAGCTCCACGGGTCAAATACACGGCCGGGCTGCTATAGCCAACCTTTGGTCACTCATGCCATGCCAAACGTCGGTTTCAATGGTGCAAGGAGCGCAAATCTTGGGCTGTGGACAATGTGAAACATGTATTTTTCTTGATGAGTCCCCTTTACGTTTTCCCACATCCGGGAGAGTTACGGTGTGGAGAAGCCCAAAGAAGCGTACCACCCAGACTGTTGCATGCCCCCAAATAAGCATGGGGGGGGATCAGTGATGGGTTTGGGCTGCCATATCATGGCATTCCCTTGGGCCCAATACTTGTGCTAGATGGGCGCGTCATGCCCAAGGACTACCGAACCATTCTTGAGGACCATGTGCATCCAATGGTTCAAAACATTGTATCCTGAAGGCGGTGCCGTGTATCAGGATGACAATGCACCAATACACACAGCAAGACTGGTGAAAGATTAGTTTGTTGAACATGAGAGTGAAGTTGAACATCTCCCATGGCCTGCACAGTCACCAGATCTAAATATTATTGAGCCACTTTGGGGTGTTTTGGAGGAGCGAGCCAGGAAACGTTTTCCTCCACCAGTATCACGTAGTGACCTGGCCACTATCCTGCAAGAAGAATGGCTTAAAATCCCTCTGACCACTGTGCAGGACTTGTATATGTCATTCCCAAGACGAATTGACGCTGTATTGGCCGCAAAAGGAGGCCCTACACCATACTAATAAATTATTGTGGTCTAAAACCAGATGTTTCAGTTTCATTGTCCAACCCCTGTAGTTCATAGTTTGAGAAACTATATTTTGCAAAAAACACAAAAGGTAATACAGAGACACAGAAGCATTCACACCCAAGGGCAGTTGAGAGAGATAAATGAACCTTCTCATGGTTTTGGACTGTGGGAGGAAGTTAAGACTACAGTGTATCAACTTATCTCAGCACGTAGCCATGGTCGTGGCAGATGAATCATGTTGATGAAATGCAATAACACAATGTGAATCCCACACAGGGCGAATGATGTAGCAGGTTTTTTATTTCTTAGGACCATTTATGGTCCCTTTACGTGTGTAAATAGGTTTCCATGTTTTTAATGTTGTCAAGCTTCACTGCCCTCATGCTTTATTAATTTGGCATGGCATTTAGACACTATATCCGCTAGAGGACAGTTCTGAGCTAGCTTTCAAATTCAGAGGTAAGTTTCAGGTAAGTTACATCCAACATGACAACAGTGGAGGAAATCATTATAATGCACATGTGAGCCTTTATACTGGCTATACTGGCCAACTGTGACAGTTTATTTATATAAACAACAGGAATCACGGCAGTAAAAAAAAGGAACCAGTATCAAAGAATCGTTTATTAGGTGAGCTTTAAGTAAAACCAGTTCGAACTTAAAATGCTGCACATCTACAGAGCACATGATGAGCTATGTTAGCATGCACAGTCATAGCAGGGGCATTCTGAGCAGGGTGTATTCTATAGCAGTAAACAATATCAACAATATATTCTACCAAACAAACAACCAATCAATATGTACCTTGATAAATCACAGTATTTATACAGAACACATGTGTTGTGAATCCTGTGACCCATAGAGAGCAGAGACATAAAGAGACTGGAATTATTTGATTGTTGATTGCTTCCTGCTCTTCCCAAGCCAATCTGGGAGCAATATATTACAGTTTGTGTTCACAGTACTGTACTTGATACAAGATTACCTTATTTATTACAAAGTATGACAAGTCAATGTGACATTTTACAGGTCTTTCATTGTTATTTTATTGTGTATCAGTCAGAAACAAGCTCCTTTTTTGTGCAAGAAAAGTAATGGCAAAATAAGACTACTGGGGAGACAACATCATAAAACATAAATATTAATCATTAATACAGTTGGCACTTTGAGTGTGCACTTTGGACTCCTTGATGACGGTGATGACAAGAAATGCCAAAAACCACAGAAAGACCACCCCAAATATAGCTGCAACAGTAAAAAATGCCTTCGTCTTTATTTGGTCAATGTTTCCTTTGTTTCTGTCTCCTTCCCCCGGTCCACAACGAGAACAAAAAGGCTACAAAATGATGCTACAGGACAGAACCAGAAAACACAAAAATGAGCTTATAAGTGTTGTGTTATGATGTAAAAATAACACACAAGCCCACATCCCGCACATTAACCAAGCAAAAACAATGCTTCCATTTCTGATTGTGGCTCCATGGCTGTTTTGTAGCCCCCTGTAGGTGACAGGGTGAACGACAGCCAGGTAACGCTCCATGCAGGTGAGATTGTGAAAGAGGGTCTCTCCAAAAAAAAAATGATACGACTAAAAAGGTTACCCCCTTTCATTATGTATGGGAGATTAAAATAGTCTCCCGTTGTACATAACGCTGTCCCCAGACCCCAGATCAGCTCCATTACAGCCTGGTGGTAGGTGAAGACGTCAAAGTGGCTTGCTGATCTGAAAGAACGCTGCCGCAGCCATTGTTGGAGGGCCAGATAGAGGATAAAGGTGGACAAAGGGAAGAGGAGGACACCTCTACTGATGTTGAAAGCAGAGTTGACTAACCTGCTGCTTATGGAGTCACAGTCGACGTGCAGAAACTGAACGGAGGAGCTGTTGGTGGAAGAGGAGTTTAACATTTTGAATTTATGGCTGGTAAATGAATATCTGAGCAGACAGAGAAGAGGACAGCATTACATAAAAAATGGAAAGTGAACTCTGTTGGGACCCTAAGCCATGGATTTCAACATTAAAACTCCGGTACAAACTCTTCTGGAGTTTTCAAAATAAATTGCATTTAACAGACTTTCAGCACAACTTTAGAAGGAGAAAAGGGGGGTAACAGCAAACTTCCCATGATGCCACTGGCTGTATAAAAGCACCCCCTCTCCCACAAGGCGACCTCTCCAAGCCGGTTGACCATCGGACCAGGAGCAGACACGGCGCGCTGAAGTCTTTTTGCTGGCAAAAAGACTTAACTCTTCAAACTGGATCCAAGAGTCTCATATGATCACCGATCATATGCAAAAGTTGAGTATGGAATGAATTGCTGTTTGTGTATCCGGTATTCATTCACGAACGGGGAATTAAGGCACCGGCATTGTTGACTTTCTCTACGAGGCCTGCAGACGCACACGGTGTTCAAGAAAAGTCCCCAGCAGAGACGCGGTCTCTACAACCCGAGTGAAGCGGTTTTCCTTGCCTGAGTGAAGGACGACGCCGCATCACCGATAACGTGCAGTTTTGTCCGGCCGACAGAACGGCCCCCACCCACAGCTTCGTTAGGTTAGCCGAAGGGTAACCGCTTGTTGACTGTGGACGTTTCTTCAAACTTCGCCGCCCCGGACATCTTTTCCTCAACATGGTCAGAGGTTAGGTTTGGGCAGAATAACAGTTAGGATGAAATGATCTAAACCTTTTTCATTTTATGAAGTTTGGTTTTGTTGTGTGAAACTGCTACCTTAGTGCTAGTAGGCTGAACACGTGATCAGCTTTGTGTTCTGTGTTTATGTGTTTTTAAAGTTAAGACAAACTTTATTTAAAGGGTGATTTTAAACACAGAAGGTTGCTCATAACGCGCCGTCCGCGCTTATGCATTTTAACCCTTTTATTGACGGTATTTTAAGTGTGTGTGTGTTTTGATTCTGGATGCTAAGCTATCAGCCTCCTTTGTTAGCTTAACTGCTAACAGCCTAGGCCACGTGCTTGCTGCTGAAGAGTATTTACCCAGAACGGTTTAGTTTTCAATCCAGTAAATAATGTCCCTAACATCATTTTACTACATTTGATAACTAAGTAAACACCATTAAGCCCCATTTCTCCAGAAAGATTTGGTTCCTTTCAAAGACCTCTAATAATATTTCTTTAAAAATTATTTCAATAAATAAAGGCAGCTAATGAGACACCGCTGAGAATTAGTCATCCAGAAGGTTGGTTTTATTCAGCAGATCATTCTTTAAAACATTATTTTATTAAAATAATATTTTATCTGATCTTGCATTGTGAATGGTTGTCTAAAGGTTTGCTGATTATTGCCTAAGTTGGTTCCAAGACTAACTTAACTTCATTTCCAGATTCTTCAAGATAATCCTTGGTTCTCAAACATAAATAACATTGCATGGTAATGTTGCATCACTCTTCTGGTCATGATTTTCAATCATCTTTAATCAACTTGTTTATATTGTACATAGCCCATTAGTCTTCGTTATTCTTTAATTCTGCTTGGTACTTTAGTTGGATTGTTTTAGCATGGTAAAGAGTTTATTGATTGAAATATGTCTGACTTTGAGTTGACTTATTTTTGTTAATAAATTCTTGTATTTTAAGAAATTGTGTGAATTCATTCCATGTGTGTGCAGAGTTTATGCTGTTCAATAATGTCAGAGCTTGGCTCTCACCTTTCAACTTTGTCCTAAGACCATCGCCTTACTGGGCTGGTATTCACAGGACAACCCTTAACAGACCGAAATATTATTTGATAAAATATTTAAATATTAATATTAAATATTAAATAATATTGTCAGATTAATAATCACAACAACTCTATCAATAAACAGTTCAATTTATAGAACATTTATAGGACAATACTTGACAGACCAAACATTGTTTGGTTAAATATTAAACAACCAAACGTAAATTTATTATTGTACAAAAATTCACACAAAAAATCACAGAAGCACTGATCTAGGAGTACTTTCTGTGTTGAAAAAAGTAAAAGCAGCTTCATCAGGGAGAGAAACACAGCTAAAAAGATAAGTGTAACTTTAATAAAAGGAGAGCATTAGGTTAATGGGAGCAGCAGCACCGGTGCTCTCCTCCATGGAGATGTTGCAGCTAAACACAGAGCCAGGCCAGGTGTAGGTTCTATTAAGAGAGAGAACAAGAGAGAGAACATAAATATAAAAGTTGAAGGAACATCAAATCATGCAAAATTGGAGAGTAGTATGAGAATGTAACGAAGAGGGTGAAAGTGGTCATTTTGTCCTCCAGCAGTCTAACCCTTTAGCAGCATAACTACACAGATAGCTCAGGATAACCTAAGCCACTCTAACTATGAGCTTTATCAAAAAGGAAAGTTTTAAGCCTAGCCTTAAAAGTAGACAGTTTGTCCATCTAGAGCCCACTGATGGCCATTGTTATACTAAAAACCACAAGGATTGGGATACCTCTCTCTGTCAGTTTGACCATAACCATTGGAAAAGAGAGGGGGTCATACAGGTAGCAGAAATGGAGGGTGTGTTTGCACCTCAACCATAACTGAGCCGGTTTAGGCTAAACCTGACTCCCCCTTACTCCATCCAACAAGGGGAGAAGAAGACGGAGGTAAAATAAGGAAGATAGCTCAGGATAAACTAAGCCATTCTAACTATAAGCTTTATCACAAAGGAAAGTTTTAAGTCTAGCCTTAAAAGTAGACAGGGTGTCCGCCTCACGGACTAAAAATGGGAGAGGAGCCTGATAACTAAAGGATCTGCCTCCCATTCTACTTCTAGAGACTCTAGGAACCACCAGTAAACCTGCAGTCTGAGAACGAAGTGCTCTGTTAGGAACATATGGAACAATCAGATCTCTGATGTATGATGGAGCTAAATCATTAAGGGTTTTATATGTGAGGAGGAGAATTTTAAATTCTATTCTGGATTTAACAGGGAGCCAATGAAGGGAAGCTAAAATAGGAGAAATATGATCTCTCTATTTAAGACAGATCTCCTGTCACTCTGATAGAGGGAGGAAATTGGCTGAGCTAAATTTAGCTGTTTAGCTCCTGTCGTCACCTCTCCCCTTCGCTTTGGAGGTGGAGCTCTGGGCCCACTGCCCCACCCCCATCAATAATCATGCACTATCCTCACCCTGAATGGTGCCGGGCGTGAATGTACATGTCCAACTGTTTAGTGTTTCAGTACTTTTGGTTTACTCTTATGGTACTTATGGTTTACTCCACACCTCAGGAATCTGCGCAGGGACAAGGAAGAAGCTCACAGCAGTGGAGATTGGGCGCGGTACAGGCAGGCCAGGAACAGACTTACAAAGGAGATCAAAGCAGCCAAGAGAAGCTACAGTGAGAAGCTGAAATACAGCCTTTCTACTGGTGACACTTCGGCTGTATGGACTGGTCTGAGAAACCTGACTGCCTACAGAAGCCCCACCACCCTTCCTGAACAAAGTCCTTGTCTGGCCAACCGTCTGAATGGCTTCTACTGCAGACATGACAAGAAGCCATTCAGACCTCAAACCAACTCCTCCACATTCCATTCAGGACCAGTAAAGCAACCAACCCCCTACCTTCAGATCCTCTGCCTGCACTAAAGATCTCTGAGGATGATGTAAATAGGCTCTTTCAGCGCATGAAAACAAAGAAAGCTGGAGGACCTGATAACTTCTCCCCATCATGTCTGAAAGCCTGTGCAAATCAACTCGCTCCAATCTTCACCCGGATCTTCAACAAGTCACTGGAGAAGTGTGAGGTCCCCTCCTGCTTCAAACGATCCACCATCATCCCAGTGCCCAAGAAACCCACCATCCTAGGATTAAATGACTACAGGCCTGTAGCCCTGACGTCTGTGGTCATGAAATCCTTTGAGCGACTGGTGTTGAAGCACCTGAAAGACATCACAGGCCTCTACTGGACGCCCTGCAGTTTGCTTACCGAGCAAAACAGGTCGGCAGATGATGCTGTTAACTTGGGTCTACACTTCATCCTGCAACACCTCGACCGCCAGGGACCTACGCCAGATCTTGTTTGTAGACTTCAGTTCGGCCTTCAACACCATCATACCAGACATCCCCCACCAGAAGCCCCCCAGCTCAACGTCCCAGCCTCCCCCTGTCAGTGGATCAAAAGCTTCCTGACGTACCGACTGCAGCAGGTGAGACGGGAGCTTTTTCTCCCGAACCAGATCAATAAGTACTGGGCCCCCCAGGGGGTGTTCTATCCCCACTCCTCTTCTCCCTGTACAAAATGACTGCACCTCAGCGGACTCGTCCTTGAAACCCCTTTAAGTTGCAGACGAACCCCGTCATTGGGACTGATCCAGGGGCGGTGAGGTCTGCATACAGACAGGAGGTGGATCGGCTGGTACACTGGTGTAAGCAGAACTGCCTGGAACTAAACCCACTCAAGACTTGGGAAAGGTGGTGGACTTTCGGAAAACACCACCTCCATACACCCCCCTAACCATCCTCAACAAAACCCTGTCGGCTGTGGATCACTTCAGGTTCTTAACCCCCCATTCTGAGGACCTAAGATGGTCCTCACACATAGACACTGTTCGGGGAAAAAGGCCCCGCAGAGATTTTACTTCCTGAGGCAACTCAAAAAGTACAACCTTCCCCAGGAGCTGCTGGTCATCTTCTACACTGCCATCATTCAGTCTGTCCTGTCTTCATCCATCTCAGTGTGGTTTTGGTTTATCCAAAACAGGACAGGTCCAGACTGCAACGAATAATCAGGACTGCAGAGAGATCATCAGGGCTGACCTTTTCCCCTCCAGGACTTATACAGGTCTAGGGTCAGGAAAAGAGCTGCTAAAATCTCTGCAACCCCACACATCCTGCACACAAACTTTTAGAGTTCTGCCTTTCAGGCCCACGCTACAGAGCGCTGTTCACTAAAACCAGCCGCCCCAGAGACAGTTTCTTCCCCAGGCTGTTTTCTCTGTTGAAAATTCAAAATACAAAAAAAAATACAGATGTTGCAAATGCACCTTTTTATTTTTATTTATATATGTGTATATTGTACATTGTAAATATGTATATTCTGTAGTGCAAAACAAAAACCAAAAAGCTAAGTGTACCGGAGTCAAATTCCTTGTTTGTATGTACAAACTTGGCAATAAAGCTGATTCTGATTCTGATTCTGATGATCCATGAATCGACCAACACATTACCTGGTTTAATCAGAATTGGTATTTAAACAGTCCTCCTCATCATGCTGTTCACATTTTTGACATCATGAGACCAAGACGACACCTAACAGTTGATCAACAGTACCTCACTTTCACCAGTAAGGACATCTTTTAGCTCATCGACATCAAATTATTACCAGTATCAGGACCTATGTGCACGATTGTGCACATAACTGTGTCTGTTTTGAGGAAAGAACCACACGGACTTAGAAGAAGTTGCTTGTTTTGTGAAAGAGGAGCTGTCATTACTTTATTCTTGTAATGTTACGACTTTATTTTCACAATTTAAAAAACATTTCTGCTAGCCTGGCCCTAATACTCCGTCGTACTCATTGAAACCTGGGGCCCACCAGCTTGTTTTATTCAGCAATCGAAAGTGTTTAAGTTAATGCTGATATGTGAGAAGCAGACAGGAAGTGATGGGAAAGGGCAAAGCACAATTATCTTGTATTTATGGAAATCTGTTCATTTATTTTACTGTATACCCTTGATATTAGGTATCATAAGGGGAATAAGCAAAAGCATTAGCAGAAGTTTGCTTCCCCTCTGGAAATGCCTGAGCAGTTCCTTCACCTGCCTCCCTCTTCAGGCACCGGTGTGCAGCATTACACTGCACTGTTTAAAATGGAAAATGGAGAAACACATACAAATAAAAACAAAAATGATAAAACAAATCACCATAAACATTGCACATGAATTCAGCCTTCTGAATAAAATGTACAACATTCCAAATCATCTATAACATTTTGGCCTTGACCTTAATGACCAATTTTAGCTTCATATTAGAGACAGAACGTGATGTTGCAGTTTTTCTCATTCTATCATATCTAGGATTAATTTTCCAGTAGAGTCATCACTGTCAGTTATCCATAAAAACTGAAAAATCACTTTATTTCTCACATCTTGGCAAACATTCTGATCTCACAATATGAAGCAACCTGCAAACACCTACCTTGCCTGCAGAGAGGATTCCCCAAAATCATCCAACTTCCCTCGACTGCAGTTAGTCTGTCTGGAATAAAGACTTGTTATAGATGAACATGGATCAATATGACAGATGGTGAAGATCGACTCACTGCAGAACCTAACAGCAGGCTTATGCACATTTTCAGTTTTCGGAGAAGAGAAGAGAAGAGAAGAGAAGAGAAGAGAGAAGAGAAGAGAAGAGAAGAGAAGAGAGAGAGAAGAGAAGAGAAGAGAGAGAAGAGAAGAGAAGAGAAGAGAAGAGAAGAGAAGAGAAGAGAAGAGAAGAGAAGAGAAGAGAAGAGAAGAGAAGATACATTTTCTGCACGTCACATATTTTTTGAATTGTTTTGAAGGAAACATACATTTGTGAATGTAATCTACCAAAGCTGTCTATTTAATCTATTTTAACCAGTCATTTAAAAACAGTAAAACTCCTTCAAATGAAACGTTGATCGTGTGACAGAGAGCACCTGTGACCTCCTCCACCTGTGCGTGCGACCTTGTTGTTTTAGCTAACACTCGATGAAGGTTTTGATCTGACAGTCATTTGAATTTATTCCTGCTGTGATTTCATTGCAGAATAAACATCACAACATTGTGATGGAGTTTACGTAATTTAATATAAACTGGGAGTGGATGGCCTGGAGACACATACGGTGTGTCCCACACTTATTGATACACCTGGAAAAGATGTGTGAAAAGCCTTAAAATAAATGTCATGTTCATTGCAGCAGTATGACCTCCAACTGAATAATTTGTAAAAAAAACCAACCACTAGCTTCAGAAACAATATTCAGTAGGCGAAAATCCCATGTTAAGAAGTTATTCTTTTTCTGATGTGATTTCTTTTGCATTTTAATTTGATTGCCAGTGCAAAGGTCATTGATACCCCTAACAATTCCTTTTAATTACAATTTTCAAAGTAATGTAATATATCATTCAAGATTGGCAGATGTGTGTATCTACAGTAATACGTCTTTTGGCTCAGGGCTTCTCCACACAAGGGTCACCACATTTGTTTCATACTCTGCTGTCAGACAAACAAGCTCAATGTCCTCCTTTACTACGTCCATGAATCTTCTGTGGAGTCTTCCTCCTTTTCTTCTGCCTGGCAGCTTCATCTTCCACATCCTCCACCTGATCTATTCGCCTTCTCTTCCTCAGTACGTAACCAAATTATCTTAACTTTGCCTCTCTAGCTTCTATCTTCAAACTGACCAACTGTGGCTGGTCCTTGTTCCAATTATGTTGAATAATTGCTGCACAAAGTACATTTTCAATTTTCTTCTTCTTTTTTCTTTCCAAAGTCCCACTTTTTTTAAAGTGCATGGCATCATAAACTCTTTGACATATCAGGATATTTAAATATAAATCTGGGTGTCTCTAAAAATGGGTCATCTTTACTTTCTAAGGATCCAGCCACTGATGTTCCAAAACATCTGGTCAGTTCTACTCAGAAATGGTTAATGCGACTTGAAAATCAACCTTCTCTGGCGGCCATCCCAGTCTCCAAACCTTAATCCTACAGTGAACATGTGGGCTGAGCTGAGAACATGAGAGAGTGTGTAAACAGGGATGGTCAACGCTCCCTCTCACTGCTCACTGTATGCTTTAAACTTAACCCTGTAGAGTTTACAGATTACACTCAACAAAAGACACAAGAAATCATAACTTGTGGTCATTTATTTCACCATAATAGCATTTATTAAAACTATTATTTTTAGGACTCAAACACTTCCAATTACCCTAAAATCAGTAGATGTTAAGGAAAATTCAGGAACACATTTTACATTTCTATCAGTGACAGCAACCCATCGCCACCGCGTAAAAAAACTCAAGCACTGAAGCAAAGTAAAAACCACATGTGGTGCCCCTTCTGGCCACTGAACAGAATGCAGGTTTAAAACAGCATTTCCTGCATTCATTAAATTCATTTATTCAGTGTTTTCTTACATATTTCTATCCAGTAGCTTCAGGCGCTCTTTATATTGTTTCAATCACACTTCAGTATTTTAATGTTCATGGCCCCTATTCATGAACCCTAAAATACACCTTATAAACATAAAATTATGTTTTAATTTAAAAAAAAACTATAAACATTACAGCAGATTTTTATCATGACATAGTGACAGTCTATTTTTAAACTGGGTTTACATTCACTAAATATAATATATTAATTCTATTAATATATAAAGCAGCAATTAACAAGAAAAAACTTAAATTAATGAACTTTTCAGTAATATTCTAACTTGTATGACTGAATATACAGAAATACATAGTCAGTTCAGTCCAATCAGACAGAGAAATACATTACATAATAATAATCTGATCCTAGTTAATAAACAACACTTTCAAGTTCAGATTGTTTAAAAAGTTTTCCATCTCAAGAACCCGAGCAGATTGCATGGAGCCACTGACCTGAGGCATTCTCTCCTCCTTGGTGAGCATGTAGCGACAGTCGGTTGTTAATTGCATTGAATCAGGAAACTTGCAGCGATCCCTCATACTGAGCACGCATGTAGCGACAGTGGAGAGGAAAACTCCCCTTTATTGGGAAGAAACCTACAGCAGAACCAGAACCAGGCTCAGTGTGATTGACCATCTGGCACAGCAGACTGGGGCTTAACTATTAATCATTGCTAAACATAACTTAGATGAACATATTAATATACAAGTTTATTGAAAACTGCTTAAAACACATGCTAACAGTTATTTGGTCATCAAATCACTAAGAAAAATAGACACTAGGGAACTAATTTAAATAAACCAATAGTTAAGTAATGTAATTTACAATTGTATTGCTTTTACAAGAAGCAGAAAGGTTAAGTAATGATAGTTAATGACAAAGTAGTGGGGAACTAATAATAAACAGCAGATTATCATGCATGATTTCACTTCAAGGTAAACAAAAAGATCTCCTGGTGGTTAAGTAAGGCGAAAGTACTGGTAAACTAATGTCTAAAAGCTGCTTTTGATGCATGAGTTATCGATGGTGGGCACAAAACGTTCACCTACCAGTCTAGTGATGATAAGGTAATGTTAACACCAGATTTTGATGTGTGACTTTACTTCAGGGGACAAAAATATTTCTAATAGTTCAGTAATGATGTAATAATGGTTCATTAAAGGTTAACTGATTTTGATGATACTTAGTCAGTAAAGAAGTAGCAGCCTGACTTGTTCCTGATTTGTTTCAGAAGTGGAGCATTTCCACTCAAGCATTTCCTGATGGTTGAGCATCATCAGTTAATAAACTAGCAGTTCCATGTCCATGATTCCTAATTATTTTGTATGCAATAATAAATATTGTGTGTCCTTCATCGTCTGTCAGTTTACCTTTGCTAAAACCACATATTCCTCAGAAGCACGATTCCATTTCACTTGGAAGCAAAAATCTTGAATATTTCCAAAGATCTGCCTACAAATGTCAAGAAAAATTCAGCAAAATCTGAATTTGACAAGTGTTGTGTTTATTAAGCTGTTACATTAAAACATGCTCTAAAGGCTTAAGGGAAATTTAATTTATCTTAATAGACATTTGTTGTCCTGAGTCACTGTCATGGTGTCCACATGGTAGTTTGACTGTTTTCAGTAAGTAAAGTAGAGGCAAAATCAAACTGTTGGGCAGACTAAACCAAAGCATAGAAATATCCAGAATACAAGACACGCTTTCCATCAGCAGCTTCGACCTTAATAAAGAGGTGGACACCAAAAACCCGAACAACCACAAACAGAGCATCAAATTAATGGCTGTAACAGTTATGAATGCTCTTTGGGTTGTTTGGTCAACAAGTCTCTTGTTCCCACCCCTTTTCCTCGGCCCTGGACCAATAAGAGCACAGAGAAAAGAAAAGCTGCAGAAAGAGATGAGGACCAGGGATAAGGCCAAAAAGCAATTAAACAATGTCATATAGAGATCAGGACTGAGAATGTTTGCTGCACAGCTGAACAAAGACGATGACAGCCAAGCACCAAAAGCTGCAATATTCCTGATTGCGACTCCACGAGTGTTACGCAGACTGTGGTAGGTGACTGGATGAACAACAGCCAGGTAACGATCCACACAGGTTAGGACATGAAACAAGGTCTCTCCTGGGAAAATGGAGGTTGTGAGGTAAATACCTGCCGTGGCCATCTGTTGATTACCCATTTTTGACCCTAAAGATTGTAAAGCACACCCCAGAATCCAGATCAGCTCCAGGACACACTGGTGGTAGGTAAAGACCTCAAAGTGGCTTCTCGCTTTAAAATACCGCCGCTGCCACCACTGTTGAAGGCCATGGCAGAGGATGAAGACTGAAACTGGAAAAAGGAGCAAGATTCTGGTGGCGATCAGGGTGATGCCGATTAAAGGGCCGTCAGTGTTGGCACAGCGAGGCTGCACTGACTCAAGGGAAGCGTTTGACAGACTGAGCAGAGACATGTCGCTTGTCTACTGAGATGGTCGAGTCCTATGAAGAGAAAGAATAAGCATCAGGAAGTCTGAACTTTATCTACTTTAAATAGTGAATAAGATCTAGAGACTGTGAGATTAATAAAGTGTACATGAAAAATAATTTTATGAGTCATTTTTAAGTAGCCTTTAACTAGCATTTAAAAATTTACATTTCAGTTCTGACTTCGGTTTACAGAAACATTTAACAACTGCTTCTTTAGTGAACCCATAAAGAAAAAAATGAGATCAGGACTATTTTATAAAAACTATTTATGAGTTAACTGAAATGCAAATTTACTGTTGATCATTAAAATGTCGTCTGTAAAAAGCAGGATGAGTCCATTTCCAGGAACATTTTTTATCTGTCAAAGTGTGAGAGGGTGCATAACCCTTCAGGACTCCGTGGGAATGGGCAGGATTAGAGATTCGGAGGTCTGGAGTTAAAGTTAGGGAGGCATGGTTGAGATGGTTCGGAGAAGGTGCTGCCGGACAGGAGGAAAAGAGAAGATTCATGGACATGGTGAAGGAGGACGTGGAGATGGTTGGTGTAACAGTTCAAAAGGCAAGTGGGGAAACAGAGGTGAGTGATCCATCTCATGTCTCGAAGAAGAAGAAGGGACAAAGAGTCACAATCCTCAGAAACATCTTAAGTTCTTAACCAATTCATCTTCTCAGATGTTGATGAAGTTTTTCTCCTAAATAGTAGACAGTATAACTGTCAGGTTATACAAGTGTACAGAAATCATGGCTGAAAGAAGTCAAAGGATCAGTATAGAAAGCCTCACCTATACAGCTGCTTTTATTTACCTGCCCCTTTTCAAGGCCAACGCTTCTTAAGCTGCTTTTAAACTAAAAGAAATCCTGATCTGGGTCAAAAGGAATGACATTACTTGTTATAATCTGAGTTTACTCCAAATTATGTCAGGATTGTTAAGACATTGTTTTATTTTTAAGATTCCAAAATATTTTCAGATTCTTTTAAAACATGTTTCAATTTAAAAAAAAAGCTTGCTAGACTAGAATATCATCTACATGACACTGTTGATGGTTGTTGGATTTTTGATTATACAGCATTTAAGATAATTAGAACTGTATTGAATTTAATTTAGTTCACTTTATCTATATTGCACAGATTGACAGCAAACATACTATAAATATAAATATCATTCGAGGACAGTAATCCCACCTTGTAAAAAGTGATTGTCTCCTTTCTTCAGTCCACTGACATCAGGTGCACAGATATTAAACATTGTTCATTGTTTGAACGAAGGTTATTCATCTGGTAGATGTGAAGAGATGGTGAATTATAAAGGTAAAGCTGTTTTGCATGACTGGGTTTGAGCAATAAAATATTAGTAGGGAAATGTTTTGTTTTTATTTCACGTGTCCTGTCTGGTCTTTTAGGCGTATCACATGGAGATCAGGGTTGAATACACGTGAGCAGTTTACTGGCTCCTTAGTTACGAGACTGACTTTATCAAATATAATGGAATTTTTCTTATCAAAGTGGGAGAGAAATTAACTCACAACAAGAGAAAATCCGGACTTTGTCTTTATAAGTTTTATTCAAAGGCATTTCTGCGTTTGAAGACCCTGTCACTGACAAGTCAGTGAAGCAGAGCCCAGAGCACATTTTTTACAGACAGTATTTAAAAGGGGGTATTTTGGGTTTTTACCTCAACTTAAAAGAGTTTGGAGACATGGTCCTCTAGGCCCCCCACCTGGGGTCAGGGGTAACAATATTATTTATGAGGACAGCCATCTGCTCTTCCTCAGACACAACCCTCCAGGATGTTTTTTAAACCCCATTAAACTTCTGGTAATGGTTTTAAAAAAAAAAAAAAAAAAAAAAAAAAAAAACAGACCAACTCCTCTATAAGTACTAAACACAGAGGTCTGAGGAGAGGGGTTTAATGAAAGTTTTTTTGGAGCACTAAATAAAAAAATTTCCATAACAAAAAACAAAAAACATTAAAAAAAACAAAAACTCCTTTCTTCTGATTACAAGATAATCACAACTAAAAAGGAAAATTCTTCAAAACCATCACCAAGATTTAAATCAAAGTAAAAAAAAAAAAAAAACAAACAACCTTTTAAAAAATCATCAAAAAAAAGAAAAATAAAGAATTACACTTTAAAAAAAATTCATCAAAATAAAAAAGAAAATAAAGAATTACTCCAATCTTTATTAAACCGCGGACCAAAATTCCCCAAGGGAAACCCAAAAATTTTTCTTCTTTTTGAGCCCCTTCAGCAACTCCTAATTTTTCAGGGGATACTTATCATGTTTGTTAGACACTTTGGAAAAAAAATTTGGGCCAACATTTTTTCTCCAATTTAAATTAGACAAAAAAAAACCACCCCCCTCAGCTAACAGGTTTTAAAAGTTTCCCTATTTTGAAAAAACTCATAATTCTTACCCCCTTCTTCCCCTTGGTCAGAACAGTGAAACCTTTCAGATAAAACAGAAAATTTTTTCCTAACAAAACAAAAACTAGAAATAAGGGGTCCCCAAAAACCCCTTTCATTTTAAGAATCCTAGCTCTCTTTTGGGCCGTTTAAACATTGTTTTCTTCCTTTCTAAAAATGGCCTGTTGAATATAAGATAATGACTGTAGGTAGTAAATAACTAAAAACATACCTCCAGACCAATTAGCAGGCAGATACAGATATGAATTTATTTCCACACATCCAAACCATGTTCTTAGGACACCAGAGTACCCCTCTCTACTAGGAAAAGTAAAAAGAACCCTGGTTAATTTACCTGCCGGGCCATCCCAATTCCATTTCCCTTCGGTAAGGCTGTAAGATTAAAGGGTTAACACAAAGATCCCTGAAATGGTTAAAAACCCTTTTCTGATAGGACATGACTAAAATTTTTATGTCTGTTGGGAATTAACGCACATGAAACAGATATAAAATTTTTTTGCAACCCTCTGTCTTTCCCAAAGGAAAAAAGGGGTTTTTTTTTTCCCTCCTCAATACAAATATCTAAAATTTTAAAAAAATTTCCTTTTCCCCCCAAAATCTATAAAAAAATTCCTGTAGACAGCACATATTTAAAAATTATTTCCATGAAATCTACTAAACATTTCTGCTTTGCCTTTTACAATGTAATTCCTCCCCAAAGGGAAAAAAAACCCTCCACCACCTGGTTATGTTCCCAAAACTCTAGAAAAAATTAGCTAGAATAGAAGCTTTTTCAATAGGAACAGGAACCAAAATGGTTAAATCATTAATAGCACGTGGAATAAAAACAACAAACATAATAACTGTCATTTCATCTTCCTCACAGTTGGATGCATCAAGTGATGAATCCCTTTTCCTTGGAATCACGGGATGAGTATTATTAGCATAATTTTACCCCAATTAGTCAAAATTTGGGTTCTTAGCTGTACCTTTTTCCCCCCAAAAACACAGGAGAAAAAAAAAAACTTGCAATACCAATCATCAGCATCAGAACAAAATTCATTTTTCCATATAGCTTCATCGTGACCTTTTTGAAGGGGAATGTCCTTTCTTCTGGTACTGAAAGCAAACATTTTTTTTCCCAAAGGTGAAAAAAATCAAAAACAAAATTTAAAAACCCTGCTGCCTCTCCTGAGTGGTCTTCTGCGCTTCAAGCTGTCCTGTTACCAAGCTGGATGGGTGGGGGGGGTCGTTGGGAAAAACCCCTCTAGGTAGGAGGTTCAGAACCAGGATGCTGCTCAGGTGGTTTTTTTCCCCATGAACACCCTTTTTGTAGCATAAAACCCAGGTGTCCCGTTCTGCTCATTTGACTAGGGTTGGGGAAAAGGGGACTGATATGGGCCATCCCGGGGGGCCATCGGGGGCCTTCAACTGTGTTTCTCCGGAATAAAGGGAGTTTTGGAGTTTTGGGAGTGGCTGTTTTCAGCAATGCAGGCCTTTCACAATCTGGGGAAACTTAAAAAAGCACAGTGGCCCAGGTTTTGACAAAAAAACACATCCTCTCTTCACACAGAGTTTGGGGAAAGGGTAGAGTTCTTAACAATTTTCCCCATGCCCAAACTAGGAGACCTGTCAAACAGCACTTCAAAAGTCCCGACTGTAAATTTAAAAACAATAACAAAACCTTCCCAAAAACCCCGGGCTTTTTTAATTTCAAAGCCCCCCATTCTAAAAGCCTTGTGCTTAAATTACAATAACTTCACCAAAACATCCAGCAAAATTCAAAAATAATTAATCTTCTCACTCCACCTAGTATACTAAAAGCGGGAAACCATCAACTAAATATTCTAAAATATTAAAAATTTGACATATGATTTTTTTGAGGAAGGCCTGATTACAGGTCATTATTTCCCCATATTTTTCGAAAACCCCCCAAAAAAAAATTTCAAAAATGGTCTAAATTTTGGGGAGATTTAAATTTCCCCAAAAAAGAATCAACACCATACTTTCGGGACAGGTTTTCAGAATGTGATCTTAAAGAACCCCCCTATGCCCCTTTTATATAAACAAAGTACAACGTCTCTTTCGGCATTGTCACTAAGCCCCTCACTGGGGGGTAGGGGGGTGAGCAAACCCTTTTCCCTGAGTGCTAAAAATTTTTGGGGTAATTCATTCTGACATTCCTCTCTTCTGGCGCAGGGCCCAAACCCCTATGCGACGATCCAGCAAAAAGTATAAAAAACTCTAGTCCCCAGGATCACATTACATAAAACCACAGAAATTAATTCTGACAAAACTAGGGTTTTACTATAAAATTACCAAAAGCAACATAAAAAAAAAAATCCAGATGTTTCCCAACCATAATTCAGTTCCATTAACAAAAAAAAACGCAAACTTCAGTTGTTGTGCAGTTTATCAATGTCCTCAATTAGAAATAAGTCACATATCATCCTGGGTTTGTCTGTTAGGATGGGGGTAAAAAATGGTTAATGGAAAAAAACCAAATTTGTAATTTTGATGCATAAACTCTACAAAAGTTAATCTGATAAAAAATTCTCACCAAATATGAAGTCATGACTTAGATTTCCCTTACTTTTAGCATATCATAAAACTGTCCAGCTAGCTTAATGGCCCCCAAGGGGGAAAACTTTTAACCTAAAAAATCACCAATTGATCCTTCATTTTCCAAAACTAATTCTTTTCAAATTAATTTAAACTATTTCATTAACTTTTTAATAGTAAAAAAACATAAATCTAAATGTCATGCTACATCCTTAAGTATTATAAAAAAAACTTTTTTTTTAAGCAACAATCACTACAAGCATTTGGGTTTCTATTGTCTCTTAAACAGTGTTAAAACTCAGGAAGGGAGGGGGGCTGAGCGTACACCATGAAACAAAGGCATGAACAAAACTGATAGAGGCAGAGTCAGGCAGAACTAACCCCCTTTTTGGGCACCTATAGGCGGGAAAACCCACAGTTTTCTTCCCCATTCCAACCCATCTTAATTTTCCCTTTAACTTGCAAAAACTGTTTTAACATGCACCTACCTCAGAAACAAGCTGCTTCTTAATTCTCCTGAAAAACTGAAGGTTTTTAATCTCTTTGGGCTTAGAAACATTATTCTAAACATGCATTTTTTTTATGTCATGCAACACATAAACAAACAGTCCCAAAAAAAACAAAGACAATACATCAAAGACAGACAAAGGCCCCAAATTTTGAAGCTTCAAGAATTCAAAGAGGAAATGTTTTAACCATCTCTTTTTTTTAAATATTTTTTTTCTCAAAAACGCCATATCTCTTAATGCTGTAATTGATCAATTTTTTTATTATGACAATCTTCAGGATCCTTTTTAAAATGAGTGCCCATAGGCCAAAGAAGATCTAAACTATTTAGAACCACAGCAACCAGTTTTTCTAACATGAATCTAAAAATTTACTGATGCTGAAAACCCCCTTTTGCCCAATTCTTTATACTGGAAAACCCTGTAATAATAATAACTACAATCCTGAGAGGTTTTTTTTTATAGTTCTCTTTTTTTTTTGGCTCAATTTGATTCCAGCTGTATTCCAAAAATTTCCGGGGGTAGGGTTTAAATGCAAAGAATATTTTTTAAGACTGCATTGACATTTTTATGGCGTACCCAAAAAAACAAAACGCAGTGTTTAAACTTAACCAAAATTAAGCTAAGAAGCTTGACTTTTCTAAACTGGACTTTGTTCCCACATAAGTTTCAAAAAAGGAGAACCAAATCATTTTTTTTTAATTTGGGCTATTTAAATTTTGGGTTGGGGAGGAAAAATTATTACTAGAAACCCCTCTTTAATTTATCTAAATGCTAATAATGTTTCAATATTTTATTTTTTTAGTAATCTGAAATTACCTTTTGTACCTTTGTACTCCTATGTATTCTTTAAAAACTTTTTAAAACCCCTAAGAAATCAAAAAAAAGACTGTAGTTTGAGCCGACCCCTCCTCTTAATTTGGGGTTTGAGAGCCTTTTTTCTTTTTTTTTCCAAAATAAATGATTTTACTTTCTCTTTTTTTCCGTTATAAACAAAATCCTAGCCTTTTGGCCCCCAAAAAACAAAACTCTTCAGCCCCACTGTTTTTTTTCCCCAAATAAAAAATTTTGCGTATTATTGCATTTTCAAAACTACCAAAATGAACTGAAACTCATCATTGGCTTAGATCTTTTTTTTTAATAGGAATCGGTCTACCCTTTATTAAGTATTATAATGTTTTTGGACTGTTGGACCACTATTTTGCTGAATATTGGCCCCTTTTAACCACATTTGCGGGACACCAACAGGCCTTTCGACATCATCGGCCATTTTGTATCCCTTAAATTTTCCGCCACTACAAAATCCCATGGGCACTGCGGCTGGTAGGGCGGGACGTCCCAAGTCCTGACGTCACAAAGGGCCGGACGTCACAACCGAGATTATATATGGAAAGCGGGTTTTTTTAAACCTTGCTTTTTTAAGCTGGAGGGGTTCTCGACAGTTAAACCCCGAAATGAAAGCATCCTCTGGGGGAAAAAGGTCCCACGTGGAGTCTTCATTTATTCTCCTTCGTTTGGGCCACGAAAAGAAACGTTCATGACCCAAATTCCGGGAAAAAAAGGCCAGAAATTTTCAACTTTACCGATCGAACGTGTTAGTTTTTACGTAACCAAAAAACCCCCGGAGTTTCAAGGGGACGGAAACGCCCCTTGTTTTTTTGTTCTAAAAGTCGACTGCTGACGGTCAGATCATATTTTTTCCCTTTCGCCAAGGAGGCCAAAGGGACGAAGATTGACCGCTCTTCCCCGAAGTTAACCGTGACGCACGTTAACTTCCAACTTTCCCCCCTTCTCCTCTCCCCCCTCACGGGGGCAGCCCTGAAGAATTGCTCCACAAAGTAAAACCCATCTTTTATTTTTTCTTTGATTTCTTTATTAGAAGTAGTCTGGGCAGGGTAGAGAGAGATGGTTTTTTTAGTGCGATCAGAATCGCAATTTATAGTCTGATTTTTTATAAAATTGTATTTGCATGAAAAACATTGAAATTGAACCCGAGGCGGGCCGCGTCTCACAAGTTGTCTTCCGGGGGCGAACACCGGAGCCCCGGTAATACGGGACTACGACAGTAACCTCATGGTGAATTCACCATTTTCTTTTTTTCCAACTTTACTGCTTGCTAACTTGCCGCAAAAGGTTTTATGACTCTTTGTCTAAGCTGAGTTACAACTTTGCTTTGGGGGTTTTATGACAGCCCGTGTCCCGCTGGGGATAACGCTTCTGGCGGACTGTTCAAACTCCGTTCAACACCACATCCCTTTGTCATATTACCACTTTTGCCAAACTGCTGGTTGATTCAATACACACAACACTGCTGTTTTGCTTTATTTTGTTAGTTAGATATTTTACCCTTTTGTGTAGAACTTTGCATGTTTGAGTAGGTGAAGATTATTGAATCGGGGAGTTGATTGTATGAGGCTGATTGATTTAATAAATTTTCACGTAGATAAAGAGAAGGCGTTTTGTGTTTATTTTGTGCAAGAGCTCTGGTTTCAATTCATAAACGAGGATTTTGGTTAAGGAGTTAATTTTATCGGATTATGATTTTAATTATAATTCTTGATAAATATTCAATAAATCAATAATCTATAATTACAACAGGACCCAAAATCTATGGCTCACGGGCTTCAAGAGTCCAGGAACCACAGGTTGAGTACTGCTGCATTAAACAATGATGCTAGCTTTCTGCAGAGATTGAAGGATTGGCTTAATATCCCCAGACCTGTTATTGTATTATTTCTACTTGGACAATAATCAGATAAAAAAGTTACTAGTTCACAGCTCCTAATTTACCTCAGATCATATTTGCTCTTAACCCAGTTCATAAGAAACTTCAGACAAACATTATGCTAAAAAAAAAAAACCCAAAGCCTAAAAACAAAACAAAACACAGATCTGTTTTAAAATAAGGAAAAGCATGCTTAAAGATTTGGTACCGTGGTGGGAAATAATCCCACAGTTCTGAAGGCATTTTCTATGCAGAGTCTTTTAGGGAACATCAGATTAGTTTAATTGTGGTGTGGTACCACTGTCCAATCAGATTCTTTCTTACCTTCAAAAATAACCCAGTTCTTTCCATTCTCATTTTAAAGGTTTGTTTTGCCAAGGAAAATGTGTTTAACTAAACCAATTACTCTTAAAAGTTTTAAAAGTTTTAGCTGGTGATATCTTAGAAAACAAGTGTTTAAATATGTCTATGCAACACAGAACTGATTAGATTTCCTTTCCTTCCCCAGAGGAAAAAATAAACTGCAGAACCAAGTCTTTCATAGTTTTTGTCAGGACCTGATATAAGGTACAGTTTAAATCAACACGCTGCATGAATCAGAAGAGGGAAGAAAACAAACTAATATAACTTCTTCCCAGCAGCTGCTGTGAAAAACAATGAATTTGTACTTTCCATAAGCGTAAGTTAGCACTTGTGGACAAAAACTGCACCCCACTGTAAGTACTGTGTCAGAGACTGTATGAGGACCATCTGAACTAAGCCTGTTTTAATGTTTTATTTTTCCTCATCTCCGTCCATCAACTGTTTTACTTTAAACTATTTAAACTATTTTATTTAACTTTTTAACCTATTAACACTCAAACTTCACCCTGTGGAAAACCAAACTTATCTTCCCAAAGTAAAGCACATTTACACAATCATCCCCACCTTTTTCTTTCATTATTTTATAAATCGCAGAGTTTGGAGAAGGACCCACCTCTGATGCCTTTGGTTCCAGAACCCATTTTGCTATAGCCTTTTTACCTGTTCAATGGCACGTCTGCCCCCCTGGCTTTCTCTCCTTTATAAGGTGTAGAAAATTGCTAAAGACCACCCGCAAAACCCTTTGTTTTGCTTGTCTTATTGTTACCAATAAAACCCTCCCTGTATACCTTTACAGGGTAATCTGGCCCTCAGACGATGTCCTCCTTCTCCCAACTCCGGAACCTAATCAATTAATTAGGAGATGATGGTTAATGTGTAATTAATTATAAATATTATAAATTATATACATTATATCATACAGAGCAACTTCTCACCCAGATACATTTGAAGACAAATAGTTCGAATCCGATCAGCCAGAAACCGCAGGCAGGCACCAGGACCCCCTCCGTGAAATGGAGGGACTGAAGACAACGTCTCCAGGCTGGTCAGAAGTCCTTGCCCCCTCCTGCGTTTCTCTGGCATGTCGGATCCTGTTCCTGACACCAAATTATAATAGAATTTTTCTTATCAAAGTGGGAGAGAAATTAACTCACAATAAGAGAAAATTTTATATTTTATCTTATAAAGACTTTGTCTTTATAAGTTTTATTCAAAGGCATTTCTGCGTTTGAAGACCCTGTCACTGACGAGTCAGTGAAACAGAGCCCAGAACACAGTTTACAGACAGTATTTATAGCAGAATGAGGGTGTTATCTCAGCTTCAAAGAGTTATAGCCCCTAAACCTTCCCAGGACAGAGGTAAGACAATTATTAATGAGGACCCCATCTGCTCTTCCTCAGACACAACCCTCCAGAATGTGTTTTAACCATTAAACTTCTGGTAATGGTTTAGAGTCCATTTTATCTAAAATCCCCCAGAAACACTAATAAAAAAACTGAGGTCAGAGAAGAGAGGTTAATGAAAGTTCACAACAATTTGGAATACTTTGTAGCACTAAATAGAAGAATTTCCATAACAGGTTCAATTAAACATAATTACCACATTCAATTATGACCGCTGCAGTTTACCTTTCTTGTGCAAATAAAGCAGCTGCAAGACCAAAACTGCTGGGGAACAAACTAAAGCACCACATTGACTTATGCACCAGACAGCTGACTCTACGGCTGAGGATGTTTGACTCTCTTAGAGACGTGCCTATGAGGAACCCCAAAAAAAAACCCACAAGCATAGCACACCTGTGATGGCCAAAAACTGTATAAAAAAGCCCGTTGTTTCCCTTTGGTCAACATGCTTTCTGTCCCTGTCTCTGCCAAAGGGCCCAGGACGAATTAGAGCATAAAGAACAGAAAAGTCCCAAAAGACACAAGGACCAAGGAGGAGACCAGAAGCTGAAGAACTGAATGATGGGTAAATTAGGGGGGTTTAAGCATTGTCATGTGACTCCACAGAAAGCAGAAAAACCACGTAAATAAAGTGCAGGTTTTTTCTGATTGTTGCTTCATGGGTATGTTGTAGTTCTTGTAAGTTACTGGATGAACGACAGCCAGGTAGCGATCCAGACAGGTAAGAATGTGGAAAAGAGTCTCTCAACAAACATGATGTTCATAAGGAAAAACCCGACTGATCTTATAGGGAGATGTGGGGGCTCCATAGAAAAAAAAACTGTCCCCAAACCAGATAAGCTCCAAAAAAGCCAGATGATGGGTGAACACGTCAAAGTGGCTCAATGTTTAACGAAGCGCTGGCGCCGCCACTGTTGGGGCCTAGGTAGAGGATGATGATGGAGCTAGGAAGGATGAGGAGGATTTTGCCCCAGTGTAGGCATAGACGATTGAAAAACTGTCGGTGATGTTTCCACAGCGGGAACTGGAGCAGGAGGGCAGAGGAGTAAGTGGACATACTCAGAGTATGATGGTCAGACGGACACCTGAAAAAATGTTGGGAAAAAAAACTGTTTTTAATGAACTTTAAAATCTTCTCATGAAAAAGAAAAAGTCAGGCTAGGTTCTGAGGGTCAAAAATCTGGAGGACAATCCCTGTTTAGGCAGGTCAGGATATCAGGATTATTCTTACCAAATTTAAACCCCAACCCTAACAGGTTTGTATTGCCCCCGTCCTAAAAAGTGATTTTTTTTCTGCTTCAGTAATGACCCAGTGGTTTTGCCAGGGTATGTAATTTGCTAATGACATCTTCATTGAAGTGAAAACAGTAAAAAAATCTGAACCAACGCTGTTAAGCTTTTTGTAGTTTTTGCAGGAACCAACCTATTCTCAAAATTTCCCTGCTCTAAAAAAATATGTGAAGTATTGGACTAGTTTTTATATTTTTACCACATCAATTACAAATTTTTTCAACTGCTGCGCTGTATATGCAAATCCCAGCAACTCTTTTGTTTCTGGGAAGAGTAGATGTACTGTAAACAAAAACACAAAAAGCTGCCAAACCTCCAACCTCTCAGATGAAAAGCTCCCTGTGATGTTAAGCTCTCAGGAGCGCCCACTGTTGCACGGCTGCATAAACCAAAGCAGACTGCTTCAACGGGGGAATCTGTTCAAGCAAAATAAAACACATGCTAAATCGATGTTTCACCTCATTTAAAAAAGGCATCAGTTTTATTTAGGTATTTTCTTTCTTGTGTTTTCCAGAACAACATTTGTTGTGTTGTGGTTTAGCATTTTTTTGGTCACTTTAACCAAGAATCTGGTTTAGTTTGGCTGCATCTAGATTACAGACCACCCTCTTTAGTTGGGTTTTAGTAAGTACATTTTTTGGTCATTAACATAGAAAGTGGCAGGTAGCAACACACATACCACCACTATGTGGGTACTCACATGGTACTCTGTGATATTTTGAGGAAACTAAAGAAGGGATTATTATAAAGAGCCTACTTTATTAAGGGTTTTCTGTTTTTCTACAGTCTATCTAATGTTCATTTGCTGGACAATCCTGATAATATGTGATGTTTACCCAGATTTTACACAAACTCTCATGTTAATTTGCAAACATTTCAGTTGTCAGCTTGAGTTTCCTGTTTCTCCGCTGGCTGAAAATGTAAAAAAAATTGAAAAAAAACTTTTTTGATTTTAGAAACGATTGTCTAAATTTGGGACTGAGTTGATTTTATTTCTAACTTCCATTTTTAACAGCAATGAAAAAGCAGGAGTTTTTTCCTTTTTTTACAAAAACATAATGATTCCCAGGAGAGGAATTTAGATCGCAGTGCTGCTGAACTCTTATAGTTTTTTTTTTTCGTTTTAAATGTTTGAAAACTAACACCTATTACCGTCCATTAATGCAGACTAAATATCTAAAAAAAAAATCTCATGTCAATGAAAGCACAGTTGCCCCAAAATTTAAATTGTATTGGTTACTATCATTCAATCATTTTACACTATATTGCCAAAGTAATTGTCTTTCTACATCTACATGAAACTTTGATGACAGCCTATTCTTAATCTGTAAGGTCCAATGTGTTGATGGAGCCATCGTTGCCATCAACAGCAACTTTAAATATTCTGTAAACATCTTCCAAGGTTTAGGAGTGTGTTCATAGTTAGATGAGAAAACCAGAAATGCACCCTCCGCTCTAATTTATCCCAAAGGTGTCCAAGAAGGTTGAGGTCAAGAGGTCATCTGCAGGTCAAGTTTCTCCACACCTGCAGTCGTGGTAGTGATTGGAACACCAAAATCCATTGGTTTGGTGGTGGGATCCAATACTTTTGGCAATATAGTGTTATTTATTCAATAGACAAAATGTAAATGTGAACCACATTCCTGTTCATGTTTGCAAAGTTAAAACCAAACCAAACAATCAGATCTATAAATGAATTCAGGACACTCACCTTGTGATTCAGGACTGTCGTTTTTAAGGTCCTGCTTCCGAGGCACACTGGTGTTCGCTGGCTGACGGGGCTCAGGTATAGATGTGCTGAGTTCATCTGGTAAACTATTAGATGTAGCAGGTGTTTTACATGAATGCTGAATGACAACAGGCAAATGTTCTCTTTACATTTAAGGCAGGTACAGAAAGCAGAACCTGTCATTTTTATTCATTTAAATCAGCGCTTGTTTGTTTTGAGTTAAATCATTTCATCTTACTTACTTTTGCATACTTCAGTTTTAATTGATTTGAAAAATTGAACACAAATCATTTGGCATCACTGAGGCAGTATGGAAAGCAGTGACATGAAGCAAGCTCTTGTTTATCTGAAACATTTCATGCTAAACTGATTAAAAAAAACAACCTGATTTCATAAATATTAGTAAAATAAAGGACATGTCTGTGTGTATGATGGTCACTGTATTTATTTCAGGAAGCAGTATGGAAAAATTTTAATTTAATGATAAAACTTTAGTTTGGTGTGTTTTAAAATCCAAAAGATTAGACTGAAAAAAAAAATTATTTTTCTACAATTTTTCTATATTTTTTAGAAAATATGAAAGGACAAATGGGAGTTTTTTTTTTAATTAAAATAATGGATTCACTGGCAAACAGCCAAAAACGTTGGTCTGAGATAGCCGTAGACATTCAGTGGCCATAATATGAACATTGACCAACGAGATTCAATTTCTAAAACTTAATTTAAGAATTTCTTGATTTTTCATCAAGTTTTATTAAAATAGAAAATGTAATGGCTCTGTTAAAACTGTACCTTACTGCCTTACTGGTGCATATTGTCAGGATCTGTGTGTTGTCTTGTTGTTGTTGCTCTGTGCTTGGCCTCTATGTGGCTCTGGGTTTGTGAGGAGTGGTGGCAGGTGCTCCATATTCCCTTAATCATCCCTGGGGGTATTTAAGATGGAGGCCGCCAGCGGTATTGACTCAAGTCACAGTTTACCCAAAGCTTGTCTTTGTCCTTTTGGGTAATTTTGTATTTGTTCTTTACAGACCGGATTCTTTTTGCCTGACCTTGTCTTTGAAGAATCCTCATCTGCTTGGATGTTTTGTCACTGGAGAAGGATTTTCCTAGCCACACGGATTATACCTGGTTTGCCAACACTTTGCTTCCAAAGTTACTGGCTGGCGGCGATTCCGACGGTGCCTTTCTTAGAACAACTACGGAACACCACAAGCGAACCCTGTCCACCCTCCCACACAATAACATCATCAGCCGAACCTCAGAGTTACCTCAAGTGAGTCCAAGTACCTACCAGCTCCGTTCATCTCAGTGTGCAGTTCCATTGTTGTCTCACCCCCTCCTGGTGGATCAAACTCCACTCCCTAGTAAGACAGATTTTGTTATTTTGTTACATTCACCATCTTGGACTTAATATATTCTTACTGTGTCTACTTACCTTGCAGTTGTCTTCCGGTTCCAGCTCCACTCCCCTTACCCTGCTTACTGTAAAATAAAACTACTTTTAAAACTTCATCGGTCTCCTGATTGCTTTCTGCATGTGGGTCAAAACAATCCGTAAAACTATGATGCATATCTCCAGCAGTCACTGGGTAAGAGGCAGGGTACACCCTGGACTGGTCTTCAGTCAGTCACGGGTAAATTATTGCCCTCCACTGTGCTTTTCAGTGATAATGAGGAAATTAGAAGTGGAACAGATTCTTTAAAGGTTGTTACAGCATCGTCTAATAATAATGATCTACTAAAATGAAATGTTCTTTCTATAATGAAATTTTCTTTCAGGTGACCATATGATGAGGAACACCTGTGACCTCCTCCACCTGTGGGTGGGAACATGTTTTAGCTTCAACGCCATGAGGACTCTGCCTTGACAGCCAGTCATGTGTTCACACAGAAAATACATCTGAATCTAGTTAGAGACTGGACAGAATACATTTTTTTTTCTAGAGGCACATCTCATTAAATTAGAATGTGTTCAGATGAGGCTCGTTTGTCAGATTAAAAGCTACCATTTGAAAATGACAACCGTTAAGCAGGATTTAAACAGACTTTTCATTAGGCACACATTTCTTTTTTAAAAGGTTTTTTATTGTTCTGATGTAATAAAATTTTAAATGTATTAACATTGGCTGGAGGCAGCAAATTATCATAATTAACAGAAATAATGACTTAATCAGTCTCTGTGGAATTAATCTATATATTCATTAAGACAAAATGCCGACTCTGACCTAAAAAGTCAGGAAGTTTGGATATGATTTTAGTTCATATTTTACAGCTGACAACAGAAAATGTGTTTTTAAAATTTTTATTTCTGTTTATTTGTTACTAGAGGAAGCTGAAAAAATGCATGCTGCCACAGACAGAAGCACGTCTTCGCATCAGGGATCAGCTCTCTACTGGTTAACATCGCTTTACACAGTGACTGTACAGTCTGGTCCTGGTACAGTGCAGGGTAGGATGAGGTCCTTCAGGCTGTACAGCACAACTGGACCCAGTGGGGTTCTCTGTAAATACCAGGTTAATTCTTTCCTCCATATGTTCCACATGTTTAAATGTACTGTCTTATATTCAGTTATACAATATTATACTGTTAACTGAGCAATATTACAGCCTGGAAGGTCGTCAGCAGGGTCATCAGTCTGTTGGGGCAGGAAACGGTTCTGCTGTGATTGGAGCAACATTGTTGAGAACACAGATCACAATTATGTCACATGACCTCTCTGGGGTGACCCAGAGCCTTCAACAGGGCTCCATCAAAGAGCTGAGATTGGTCCTATGAATCTGGGCTCCAGGGCTGCAGTGGGTCTCAAGACAACATCAGTAAGACCCAGGTCAGGGTCTGGATAAAGCATCAGAGAGGAAGATATCATAGGAAGCTGCATAAAACACTGAGATTCACTAAATGTGTTCTGATGTGAAGGAGATGACCCATTTTCACTTTTATGTTTACCAGATTTGTATTTAAATCGTCCTGGCGTTTCCGATGTCATGCACTCTAAACAAGCTTCCCAGGACCTTTAGAGAGAAAGAGGCCCATTTCTGCAATAATGTTCACAGTCTCCTTTTAAGACTTTTAGACTTTAAAGTTTGTATGAAGTCTCTGGAGGAGGTTGTAATGATCTAACTCAGTTGAAAGTGGACCAGGAAACTGAAGCAACTGATTGACCTCACAGTTAAAGGAACAGGATGTGTTCAGACATTAATGGTGTCTTCATTTAAAGGATGAAACTCTCACGCTGCAGAATTTGATCTCCAAAGAAAACATATTACCTTATTTTTGAGCCAATATTGTAATTAAAGTAAATTCCTGCTCTTTTATCTGACCTTTGCCCCACAGACATGTAGTTTTCCTACCCTCTGCAGAAAGAGCAGAGGTAACACCAGACTGTTGGGCAAGAAAAACCACGATGAAGACCACCCTATCAAACAATGAAAATAAACATACTGTCCTGAAAGATCTTGTAACATAGAGGCAATTAGACTGCTCATGAACCTGAGGAAAAGAGTTCCTGTGATGATGATAATGGTGCGGAAAGCTCTTTGCCTTGATTGGTCAGTCCTCTCTCTGGTCCTGCCCCCCTTGCCAGGCGCTGGACGAATCAGAGCACTGAGAACAGACACACTGCAGAAGAAGAAAGCTACAGATGTGAAGGACAGAAGCAGTCCATTGATGATGGCAAAGGAAACACCCAACTGCACTATTAAAATCATTACTACAATGGAAATCAGCCAAACACATCCGACGGTGATGTTTCTGATCCTGATGCCTCCTGACCCTTTAAGGCACAGGTAGAAGATAGGGTGGACAACAGCCAGGTAGCGCCCCATACAGGTGAGGAGGTGAAACAGAGTCTGCCCTGGTATGAAAATGCCATACATGCTGCTTCCTGCCATCACTACACCTGGTTTCTCAGTGAGGACACCAAAAACAAAGAAGAAGGTCCCCAGGATATTAAGTAGGTCCAGGACCACCACATTGTAGGTGAAGATGTCACTGTGGCTCCATGTTGTGCAAGGAGATCTGCAACCTTCTTTCCTCCATCGCTGGTAACCAACAACGAGGACGCAGATGAAAAGAGGCATCACTAAAACATAAACGACTAACAGGCTTGACATGATCGACATTATCTCAGGGTTCAAACATTTCTCAAGCTGAGGATAGAGGGAGGAGTTGGAGGAAACGTTGGAGGGCAGCACCATTTCCACAGATGTCTGAAGATGAGAAGGAAAGAAATATTAACTGAAAACATAGAAGAGAGTTTAAATGATAGAGAACACAGAATACATAAAACTTCAGATGCCCAAAGTTAATTTACCTGGCTTGCAGAAACCACAACAATTATATATATATATATATATATATATATATATATATATATATGTATAATATATATATAAGGTTCAGCTTCCAGCAGGACAGGAGCCCTAAACATGCAACCACAGATAAACTAAGATGGATTAGATAAAAGCATATTTTTGTGTAAGAGTAGCCTAGTCAAAGTCCAGATCTAAATCTGACTGAGAATTTGCAAAAACAGACTTTACAGAAGCTCTGAATCCAATCTGACCAAAACTGACATATTTTACAAATAATATGCGTAAATTTCATTCTGGTGAGGTGAAAAGCTGCTAGAGACGTACCACAAACAACCTGTAGCTGGACCTGCAGTGAAAGGTGGTTCTGTTGACTCAGATGGACTAAGTTTGTTCGGATTTTTATGTGTGAAAACTATTTACACCACGTACTGATTTCTTTCCAAAAACATAAAAAGCTTTGATAACTTTTAGAGAACTGAATTGTAGTTTTTTATCCTCCGGGTCGTATGAAGAGTTTTACATGTTTCTTGGCACTCCTTCAAAACAGTTGTTTCTGTTTTCGGTCAACTTGCATCCATTAATACTGGGTGTACATAATCTAATGCTCTGATGAGCATTTCAGGATCCAAAGACAACTAGAGAGGCTGAGGATGTGCTGCCAACCTCTTTAACCCCTCAGCATCATACCGTCTACACAAAAGTTGTTCCTAAGCATTATTACCAGTTGCTACTGAAAATAAATTTAAATTGTTGCTGTGACATGAGGAGAAATAAAAGCTGAAGAACAATTTTGATCAAATTTAAAGCGACAAGCTTCAGATTTGTTTAAAACACACACCTCTTCAGCTGGGTTTGGTTCTTGTCGTCTTCTCAGAGCTCCAGTTTGAAAATAATGTTGCTGTTCGATTTAATGTAAGACTTGTTTGAGTAAGTGAGTCACAATGATGCACGAGGGTTTTTTGCATGTTTTACACAAGCTCATTATTTAATGTCCCTCTGTGGCATAAGATGGATAACTTCTTTAAAGCAGGGCCAATCCATTACACTGGCTACATAAAGACACACAAACATGCACAGAGTCATCAACTATCCTAACCTGTAGATCTTTGGACTGTGGGAGGAAACCAGAAACATCACGGACTGAATCAGTGGACTGAGTCAGTTTGAGTCAGGAAAAAAAGGAGGAGGAAGTGGCCTTCAAGGGGGACATATCATGCAAAATGCACTTTTTTAGCCCTTAAATACATTTTGTTGTGCACTTGAGTCTGTAGGAGTGCAGAAAAGTTGAATTTAGTCTCTCCAGGTGCACCATAGGAGTCTATATATTGTGTTTGGGTCACATTGTTCAGTCCGTTCAGTTTTCTCTATCATCTGTTACGTTTTTCCAACTGTTAAGTCACAGTATTTGCTGCAGAACAGCTAAACAAGATCGTGGACTTCAAGCTGAACAATTTCGCATATCCGCCATTTTTATTTCTCGCTGCGATTTTGTAGTCTTAGTTCAAGTATACCTACACTGCAAGAGGATAAATTCAGTTCGGTTGTTGGGTGTATTAACCCACATAATTTATTACACCATCCCCCACCATCAAAACCTCTTCAAAGTGCCTGGCAACATTTTATTTTTCATTGAAATGTTCCCACATCAGTCGGGAAATTCCTCTTTGTTTGCACAAAGCAAACAATGTGACAAAAACACTGACTGTGGTCCCTGTAACTACGTAGAAACAATGAAATTCAACAATTGCCAGGCGCTGGACAAATCAGAGCACTGAAAACAGACACACTGCAGAAGAAGAAAGCTACAGATGTGAAGGACAGAATCAGTCCATTGATGATGGCAAAGGAAACACCCAACTGCATTATTAAAATCATTACAATGGAAATCAGCCAAACACATCCGACGGTGATGTTTCTGATCCTGATGCCTGCTGACCCTTTAGAGCGCAGATAGAAACGACTGTCTACGACTAAAGGAGCTACATCCATTAACATTTACTTTTCCTTCCCATAGAAAGTACTCCTGGATCAGTGCTTCTTTGTTCTCTTTGTGTCTCTGCTTTGTTCTCTCTAACCCCCAGTCGGTCGTGGCAGATGGCCGCGCACACTGAGCCTGGTTCTGCTGCAGGTTTCTTCCTGTTAAAAGGGAGTTTTTCCTCTCCACTGTCGCTACATGCATGCTCAGTATGAGGGATTGCTGCAAAGTCAACACCAGTGACTGTCCACTGTCTCTACATGCTCATCCAGGAGGAGTGAATGCTGCAAGTCACTGACTGGATGCAATCTGCTGGGTTTCCTTAGATAGAAAAACTTTTTATCCAATTTGAATAAATAACTGAATCTGACTGCATTGTTCAGTGGTTAGGACTAATTGGAATGTATGTACCTGACTTTTGTGAAGTGCCTTGAGACAGTATATAAATAAACTGAATTGAAATTGAATTGAATTGAATTGAATTGAATTGAATTGAATTGAATTGAATTGAATTGAATTGAATTGAATTGAATTGAATTGAATTGAATTGAATTGAATTGAATTGAATTGAATTGAATTGAATTGAATTGAATTGAATTGAATTGAATTGAATAAATTGAATTGATTGAATTGAATTGAATTGAATTGAATTGAATTGAATTGAATTGAATTGAATTGAATTGAATTGAATTGAATTGAATTGAATTGAATTGAATTGAATTGAATTGAATTGAATTGAATTGAAGATAGGGTGGACTACAGCCAGGTAGCGCTCCATACAGGTGAGGAGGTGAAACAGAGTCTGCCCTGGTATGAAAATGCCATACATGATGTTTCCTGCCATCACCACACCTGGTTTCTCAGTGAGGACACCAAAAACAAAGAAGAAGGTCCCCAGGATATTAAGTAGGTCCAGGACCACCATGTTGTAGGTGAAGATGTCACTGTGGCTCCATGTTGTGAAAGGAGATCTGAAACCTTCTTTCCTCCATCGCTGGTAACCAACAACAAGGACGCAGATGAAAAGAGGCATCACTAAAACATAAACAACTAACAGGCTTGACATGATCGACATTATCTCAGGGTTCAAACATTTCTCAAGCTGAGGATAGAGGGAGGAGTTGGAGGAAACGTTGGAGGGCAGCAATATGAAAAATCAAGAAATCCTTAAATTAAGTTTTAGAAATTGAATCTCGTTGGTCAATGTTCATATTATGGGCACTGAATGTCTACGGCTATCTCAGACCAACGTTTTTGGCTGTTTGCCAGTGAATCCATTATTTTAATTAAAAAAAAACTCCCATTTGTCCTTTCATATTTTCTAAAAAATATAGAAAAATTGTAGAAAAATAATTTTTCTTTCAGTCTAATCTTTTGGATTTTAAAACACAACCAAACTAAAGTTTTATCATTAAATTAAAATTTTTCCATACTGCTTCCTGAAAATAAATACAGTGACCATCATACACACAGACATGTCCTTTATTTTACTAATATTTATGAAATCAGGTTGTTTATTAATCAGTTTAGCATGAAATGTTCAGATAAACAAGAGCTGCTTCATGTCACTGCTTTCCATACTGCCTCAGTGATGCCAAATGATTTGTGTTCAATTTTTCAAATCAATTAAAACTGAAGTATGCAAAAGTAAGTAAGATGAAATGATTTAACTCAAAACAAACAAGCGCTGATTTAAATGAATAAAAATGACAGGTTCTGCTTTCTGTACCTGCCTTAAATGTAAAGAGAACATTTGCCTGTTGTCATTCAGCATTCATGTAAAACACCTGCTACATCTAATAGTTTACCAGATGAACTCAGCACATCTATACCTGAGCCCCGTCAGCCAGCGAACACCAGTGTGCCTCGGAAGCAGGACGTTAAAAACGACAGTCCTGAATCACAAGGTGAGTGTCCTGAATTCATTTATAGATCTGATTGTTTGGTTTGGTTTTAACTTTGCAAACATGAACAGGAATGTGGTTCACATTTACATTTTGTCTATTGAATAAATAACACTATATTGCCAAAAGTATTGGATCCCACCACCAAACCAATGGATTTTGGTGTTCCAATCACTACCACGGCTGCAGGTGTGGAGAAACTTGACCTGCAGATGACCTCTTGACCTCAACCTTCTTGGACACCTTTGGGATAAATTAGAGCGGAGGGTGCATTTCTGGTTTTCTCATCTAACTATGAACACACTCCTAAACCTTGGAAGATGTTTACAGAATAGTTAAAGTTGCTGTTGATGGCAACGATGGCTCCATCAACACATTGGACCTTACAGATTAAGAATAGGCTGTCATCAAAGTTCATGTAGATGTAGACAGACAATTACTTTTGGCAATATAGTGTAAAATGATTGAATGATAGTAACCAATACAATTTAAATTTGGGCAACTGTGCTTTCATTGACATGAGATTTGTTTTAGATATTTAGTCTGCATTAATGGACGGTAAATAGGTGTTAGATATTCAAACATTTAAACTGAAATAAAAACTATAAGAGTTCAGCAGCACTGCGATCTAAATTCCTCTCCTGGGAATCATTATGTTTTGGTAAAGAAGGTGAAAACTCCTGCTTTTTCATTTGCTGTTAAATGGAAGTTAGAAATAAAATGCAACTCAGTCCCAATTTAGACAATCGTTTCTAATAATTCAAAAAAAATTTTTCAATTTTTTTTACATTTTCAGCCAGCGGAGAAACAGGAAACTCAAGCTGACAACTGAAATGTTTGCAAATTAAACATGAGAGTTTGTGTAAAATCTGGGTAAACATCACATATTATCAGGATTGTCCAGCAAATGAACATTAGATAGACTGTAGAAACAACAGGCAACCCTTAATAAAGTAGGCTCTTTATAATAATCCCTTCTTTATGTTTCCTCTAAAATATCACAGGAGTACCATGTGAGTACCCACATAGTGGCGGTATGTGTGTTGCTACCTGCCACTTTCTATGTTAATGACCAGAGAAATGTACTTACTAAAACCCAACTAAAGAGGTGTGGTCTGTAATCTAGATGCAGCCAAACTAAACCAGATTCACTTGGTTAAAGTGACCAAAGAAATGCTAAACCACAACACAACAAATGTGTTCTGGAAGAAAACATGAAAGAAAATACACTAAAATAAAACTGATGCACTTTTAAATGAGGTGAAACATCGATTTAGCAGTGTGTTGATTTTGCTTGAACAGATTCCCCTGTTGAAGCAGTCTGCTTTGGTTTATGCAGCCGTGCAACAGTGTCGCTCCTGAGAGCTTAACATCACAGGGAGCTTTTCATCTGAGAGGTTGGAGGTTGGCAGCTTTTCTGTGTTTTGATTTACAGTACATCTACTCTTCCCAGAAACAAACAGTAGCTTGCTGCATTTGCATATACAGCGCAGCAGTTGAAAATATGGTAACGATGTGGTAAAAATATAAAATCTAGTCACATACTTCACATATTTTCTAGAGCAGGAATCTATTGAGAATAGGTTGGTTACTGCAAAAACTACAATAAGCATTAACAGCGTAGGTTCAGATTTATTATCTGTTTTCACTTCAATGAAGATGTCATTAGCAAATTACATCACCATGGCAACCACTGGTCATTACTGAAGCAGAAATAAAATCAGCTGTTTAGGACGGAGCATGACAACACTGTTAGGGTTGGTTAATTCGGGTAAGAATAATCCTGATATCCTGACCTGCCTAAACAGGGATTGTCCTCCAGATGTTTGACCCTCAGAACCTAGCCTGACTTTTTCTTTTATCATGAGAAGATTTTATGTTCATTAAAAACTGTTTTCTTCCCAACTTTTTCAGGTGTCCGTCTGACCATCATACTCTGAGTATGTCCACTTACTCCTCTGCCCTCCTGCTCCAGTCCCGCTGTGGAAACATCACCGACAGTTTTTCAATCGTCTATGCCTACACTGGGATCAGACTCCTCCTCATCCTTCCTAGCTCCATCATCATCCTCTACCTAGGGCACCAACAGTGGCGGCGCCAGCGCTTCGTTAAACCATTGAGCCACTTTGACGTGTTCACCTATCATCTGGCTTTTTTGGAGCTTATCTGGAGTTTGGGGACAGTTTTGTTCTATGGAGCCTCACATCTCCCTATAAGATCAGTCGGGTTGTTCCTTATGAACATCATGTTTGTTGGAGAGACTCTTTTCCACATTCTTACCTGTCTGGATCGCTACCTGGCTGTCGTTCATCCAGTCACTTACAAGAAACTACAACATACCCATGAAGCAACAATCAGAAACACCTGCACTTTATTTACGTGGCTGTTCTGCTTTCTGTGGAGTCACATGACAATGCTGTACCACCCTAATTTACCCATCATTCAGTTCTTCAGCTTCTTGGTCTCCTCCTTGGTCCTTGTGTCTTTCTGTAGCTTTTCTGTTCTTTATGCTCTAATTCGTCCTGGGCCCGTGGACAGAGACAGGGACAGAAAGCATGTTGACCAAATGAAACAACGGGGTTTCTATACAGTTTTGGCCATCACAGGTGTGCTATGCTTGTGGTTTTCGGGGTTCCTCATAGTCACGTCTCTAAGAGAGTCAAACATCCTCAGCCGTAGAGTCAGCTGTCTGGTGCATAAGTCAATGTGGTGCTTTAGTTTGCCCAGCAGTTTGGTCTTGCAGCTGCTTTATTTGCACAAGAAAGGTAAACTGCAGCGGTCATAATTGAATGTGGTAATTATGTTTAATTGAACCACAATCAAATATCAATCAAAATAATCAGGGATTGGGTTGGGTGTAATGTAGGATTTCAGTTACTGAAGAATTTGCATTGTAGAAGCCATTGACTCAACCCTTCGAGCAATCAGATGCCTCCTTGAAGGTAGAGTCCATGTTTTTCAAAGGTTTGACAAAATTCAATTTGAATTCAGAAAACAATGAACTATTAATGGTTTAAAAGTCAGCCATTCCTCGGCAAACCCCAACCCCACATCCAATATGGCGGTGTTGTGCATGTATGATAATGATTGCTGCAGAGGTTCACTTTATCTGAACTTTGTACTTGTTTCTGTTAAATCATTTTGCTTCTCATTAAATCAGTAATATTATAGTGCTCTATATCCTTTGTTAGTGACCGTGATGAAATTCAAAATACTGATTCAATTCAATTCAATTCAGTTTTATTCCCAACCCATGTCGGTACATACAATCCAATTAATCTTGACCACTGAACAGTGCAGTCAGATTCAGTTATTTATTCAAATTGGATAAAAAGTTTTTCTATCTAAGGAAACCCAGCAGATTGCATCCAGTCAGTGACTTGCAGCATTCACTCCTCCTGGATGAGCATGTAGAGACAGTGGACAGTCACTGGCGTTGACTTTGCAGCAATCCCTCATACTGAGCATGCATGTAGCGACAGTGGAGAGGAAAAACTCCCTTTTAACAGGAAGAAACCTCTAGCAGAACCAGGCTCAGTGTGAGCGGCCATCTGCCACGACCGACTGGGGGTTAGAGAGAACAGAGCAGAGACACAAGAGAACAAAGAAGCACTGATCCAGGAGTCCTTTCTATGGGAAGGAAAAGTTAAATGTTAATGGATGTAGCTCCTTTAGTCGTTTCACCTAGAAAGAAAGAACAGATAAACTCTGAGCCAGTTTTCAAGGTTAGAGTCTGAAAGAGAGCACATAGAGTTAGTTACAGTAAAAGCTCCGTCAGTAGCTATGTCTAGGAGAGAGAAAGGGTTAAACACTGAAAGACAGGGCCATGTGGATCATCGGTAGAGGGTGAGCACCAAGTTGTTGCCAGCAGAAGCTCGTACGATGCCCTCTCCAGACAGTTGTCACAGGTAGACCACAGAGTCAGGCCAGGTGTAGCTTCTAGGAAGAGAAAAGAGAGAGAACAAAGTTAAAAGCTGAAATAACAGCAAATAATACAAAATTGAAGAGTAGTGTGAGAAAGTAGCGAAGAGGGTGAAAGTGGTCATTATGTCCTCCAGCAGCCTAAGCCTATAGCAGCATAACTACAGAGATAGCTCAGGATAACTAAGCCACTCTAAACTATAAGCTTTATCAAAAAGGAAAGTTTTAAGCCTAGCCTTAAAGTAGACAGGGTGTCCGCCTCACGGACTAAAACTGGGAGCTGGTTCCACAGGAGAGGAGCCCAATAACTAAAGGATCTGCCTCCCATTCTACTTCTAGAGACTCTAGGAACCACCAGTAAACCTGCAGTCTGAGAACGAAGTGCTCTGTTAGGAACGTATGGAACAATCAGATCTCTGATGTATGATGGAGCTAGATCATTAAGGGCTTTATATGTGAGGAGAAGAATTTTAAATTCTATTCTGGATTTAACAGGGAGCCAATGAAGGGAAGCTAAAATAGGAGAAATATGATCTCTCTATTTAATTTTCATCAGAACTCTTGCTGCAGCATTTTGAATCAGCTGAAGGCTTTTAACTGGATTTTGTGGACATCCTGATAGTAAAGAATTACAATAGTCCAGCCTTGAAGTAACAAATGGATGGACTAGTTTTTCAGCGTCAATCCTGGACAGGATATTTCTAATTTTGACAATGTTCTGGAGGTGAAAGGAGGAAATCCTAGAAACCTGCTTAAAATGGGATTTAAATTACATGTCCTGGTCAAAAATAACACCAAGGTTTTTTACTTTATTATCGGAGGTCAATTTAATGCCATCCAGGTTAAGTGATTGACTAAGTAGTTTCTTTTTTAAAGACTCTGGTCCAAAGACGAAAACTTCTGTCTTGTCTGAATTTAGAAGCAAAAAATTTAAAGTCATCCAAGTTTGTATGTCTTCAAAACATGCTTGTAGTCTATCTAACTGGTTGGGCTCATCAGGATTTAAGGATAAGTAAAGCTGAGTATCATCAGTGTAACAGTGAAAATGTATCCTATGCTGCCTGATAATTTTACCTATTGGAAGCATATATATAGTAAAGAGAATTGGCCCAAGAACTGAACCCTGTGGTACCCCAATTAACCCTGGAGTTTAAAGATGATTTTCATTTAACATGAACAAACGGGGAATCTGTCAGACAAATAAGATTTAAACCAGCCTAGCGCTGTTCCCCTGATCCCTACAGCATATTCCAGCCTTTTTAAGAGAATATTGTGATCGACTGTATCAAATGCAGCACAGAGATCTAAGAGGACAAGTACAGACACAGTCCATTATCTGAGGCCATAAGAATATCATCAGTGACTTTCAGCAGAGCTGTTTCAGTGCTATGATGAGCTCTGAACCTGACTGAAACTCTTCAAACAGGTCATTGCTGTGTAAATGCTCAAACATTTGATTAGCAATTATTTTAGATAAGAATGGAAGATTGGATATAGGTCTGTAATTTTTCAAGTCAACTCGATCAAGCGAAGTTTTCTTAAGCAAAGGTTTAATTACAGCTACCTTAAAAGCTTGTGGTACATACCCATTTACTAAAGATAAATTAATCATATCTAAAATGCGGCGGTAATCAGAGGGAACACTTCCTTAAATAATTTGGGTTGGGATTGGGTCTAACATACAAGTTGAAGGTTTAGATGAAGCTAATATTTCTGATAACTTAGGAAGCTCCACAGGATCAAAACAGTCCAAGCACAGATCAGGTTCTACAATTACTTCCAATGTTGTCTCACTTGCTGAAGATGAAGTAATCATCTTCGGGAGTATATCAAAGATTTTCTTTTTAATAGAATCAATTTTATTTAAGAAGAATCCCATAAAGTCATGACTGCTGAGAGCTATGGGAATGGATGGCTCAACAGAGCTATGACTCTGTGTAAGTTTAGCAACTGTACTAAAGAGAAACCTAGGATTATTCTTGTTCTCTTCTATTAAGGATGAGAAATAAGCTGTTCTAGCTTGGTGAAGTGTCTTTTTATACAACAGTAGGCTATTTTTCCAGATGAAGTAGGAATCCTCTAGGTGTGTAGAGCGCCATTTTCTCTCCAATTTTCTAACATTGTGCTTTAAAGTATGCAGCTCTGAATTAAACCAGGGAGCCTGCCTCCTATGAAGAATGACCTTCTTTTTCAAGGGGGCTGCATTGTCTAATGCACCATGCAATGATGAAGTAACACTATGAACAAGAGAATCAATTTGTGAAGGGGAAGAAACAAAATTATTGCCCTCCACTGTGCTTTTCAGTGATAATGAGGAAATTAAAAGTGGAACAGATTCTTTAAAGGTTGTTACAGCATCGTCTAATAATAATGATCTACTATAATGAAATTTTCTTTCTACTATAATGAAATTTTCTTTCAGGTGTGGAGTACTTGGTTAAATTAAATTCATAGGTTATTAAAAATGGTCAGACAGGACAGGGTTATGAGGAAATATTTTTATTTCTTTACACTCAATGCCATATGTCAGCACAAGGTCCAGAGAATGAAGACAAAGGTGGGTAGGTTTGTTAATGTTTTGACCAAAGCCAATTGAGTCTAAGATAGCATTAAAGGCTATATTTAGGCTATCACTTTCAGTGTCAACATGAATGTTAAAATCCCCCACTATAATAACCTTATCTGTATTTAACACTAAATAAGATAAAAGGTCTGAAAACTGATCTAAAAATTGAGAGTAAGGGCCTGGTGGACGGTACAAAACAACAAACAGAAGTGGTCTTAGTGCTTTGCAATTTGGATGAGGAAAACTAAGGATTAAATATTCAAAAGAGTTGTAGCTATTGATTGGTCTGGGACTAGTCAAGAAATCGGACTGAAAGATGGTTGCTACTCCTCTTCCTCGCCCAGTATTTCGAGGAATGTGAAAATTTAAATAATTAGTAGGAGTTGACTCATTTATAGTAACATAATCCTCTTGCTGCAGCCAGGTTTCTGTGAGGCAAAATAAATCAATCTGATTGTCACAAATCAGGTCACTAACTAGCAAAGTCTTTCAAGAGAGAGATCTTATGTTCAGTAGGCCACATTTAATTGTTTTATTTGTATTTTTTGTCTGAGTTGTGTTTATTCTTATTAGATTTTCCTGATTTTCTCGTTTTAGATTATTTTTTAATCTATTCAATTTTGGCCGTGGGCGAGACACTGTCTTAATAGGGTAATGGGTGGATAGCAGTACAGAAGCTGCAGAGAGGAGTGTTAAACTACGACCCTGCTTCCTGGTCTGAACCCTGGGTTGTCAGAGGTTTGGAGAACTAATCAATTCGGCCAGATTCCTAGAAAGAAGAGCTGCTCCATCCAAAGTGGGATGGATGCCGTCTCTCCGGATCAGACCAGGTTTTCCCCAAAATGTTCGCCAATTATCAATGTAGCCCACATTGTTTTCTGGACACCACCTAGACAGCCAGCGGTTGAATGACAGCATGCAGCTAAACATTGATAAATACATGTTTTGAGCTTTAAAGTCATCAGCCTGGTCATTAACCCAATAATTGAGCAGCTTCCACAGACAAATGTTTTGGAGTCTATTAGTACCCTTTCAGTAGAAAATGTTTCTATACTGTTCTATACTGATCATAAAGTAATCAAAAACCAATCTTAAACTAATATTTTCATTTGGTTTTAATTGCAGGTATGACAAAGAGACTAAGCGGTGCAAAGATGATTGGGTGGCGGACGAAGGTGCAGACCTCAGCGGCCCGATCCCCGGATGCTTAGGCTGGCTCTAGGGACGTGGAATGTTACCTCGCTGGGGGGGAAGGAGCCTGAGCTTGCGCGGGAGGTCGAGAGATATCGACTAGAAATAGTCGGGCTCGCCTCCACGCACAGCGTGGGCTCTGGAACCCATCTCCTTGAGAGGGGTTAATGTAATTCTTTACATTAACCACACAAAGAGACACGTGACGATTTTTTCTGGCTGTCTGACATATCAGAAAAAACTCTCCCCATATTTATGTCAGTTAGAATGCCCAAAACTAGTTTTCTTTGCTAGATGTCAGCATATAGCTTTTTGCTTTATTCAAATGTTTACTTTAATGTGCAGTTAGTGTCTTTAGCCTTTCAAACAAGGCCTTTAGGATGTGTATGTGTGCGTGGCTTTGTCCTGTGCGTCTCTGTGCTGCCGACCTGTCCAAGGTGTGCCCCGCCTCTTGTCCAATGACCGCTGGAGATGGACTTTATGAATAAATAAATGGAAACAAAAACCAGATGAGTGCCTAATGACATACCTGGAAAATAGTTTGTGTTTAATAAGTTGTTTTTTTCACTCTTCTATAAAGTTTTATGTTCTAATGTTTTTGTTGTAGTGTTCATTTGTTATATGTTGATTCCAGACAAATATTGTAGTGTCTGATGTAATGTTTGTAAATGTTTTTAAAGCTAAGGACTATTTCATTAGACAACCAAAAGATGAAGACCCTACGTAGTGAAATCTGTAACTCAGATCTACTATTTATCAGCACTTTATTTCAGTAACACAGCTACTTTAAAAGCATCAGTATCAGTACACGCCTGACAGCCTGGTGAAAACATTTCAAAATGAGGAGGTCTTCAGTTCTCCTGGAACGATACAGACATGCTACACAATAATAGGGCTCTGAATAGGGCTCTTGCTGTCTGGGCTGTGTGCAGGTTGGTGCGTGTTTGCAGAGCTGCTTTCTCTCTCACTCGGTCCCTATAGGGTGCGACTGACAGACACGGCTCCACAGGTGTCTTCCATGAGGACTAATCAGGAGGTGTTTATAAGGAGTTCCCTAGGAGTGGTAATCTGGCCTCCTTTCTCTACTTCCTGACTGATCTTTGTTCCCAAGTCTTACCTGAATCTCTACTTCCTCTTTCTGCAGGATTCTCCTCCAACGTTGGCTTCTCCCATGCTCCGGTGCTCCGTGTCTACTCTGTTGGATCTCGCTGAAAGCACCTTGGAGGAAGACGTCGGTTGTCAGTCTTCCTTCCACTCCTGGAACCAGCCTCTTGGAAACCAAAGAACCATTCTCCCTGCCGTCCGCTTACCTTCCTGTCCACCCTTCACTTCATTCTGGAAACACCTTCCGAAAAGGATCCAGGTGACAGAGAGAGACAGCATTCCCACGGATTCACACCGCCTGCCAAACTGAGCCTCATCGGACAGACTCACCTTCTCCAGAACTTAACTCCAACTCCGACAGTGGCAGTGCCAAACCATTTCCACTGCTTTTCAGTAAAGACTGTTAAAACAAAGGGAAGACTGTTAAAACCTGTCTCTCGATCAGGGTCTAACAGCTGTACATTTAAACAGTCATTCCTTCTGAGTTCTGGATGCCATCAGTTGGAGGTTCTGGGTGGTTATGCTGGCATGGGCTTGTGCTGGTGCTGGCTACCAGGTTCCACGCTTGGCAGAACTACTACTGGCTCTTTCACAAAGCCATTTTGAAGGGGATGCCTGGTGTCTGCCTCTCTTAGGGGCATTTCTACCCTTGACCCCCTCTGGCAGCTCTGCTGTTCCAGGTGACACATACAGTACATGCCTAGTACACAAACACATCACACACAAACACACACACATGTCCATGCAGCCAAACTCAAAACAATTAAAATGGCTGACAGTCATACAAATACAAGTTTCTTTTTCATTGATATGGGCTGATGCCTTGGATGCCAGACCTGTTCTTGTTTGATAGAGTCAGTCTCGTAACTAAGGAGCCAGTAAACTGCTCACGTGTATTCAGCCCTGATCTCCATGTGATACGCCTAAAAGACCAGACAGGACACGTGAAAGAAAAACAAAACATTTCCCTACTAATATTTTATTGCTCAAACCCAGTCATGCCAAAGAGCTTTACCTTTATAATTCACCATCTCTTCAAATCTACCAGATGAATAACCTTCGTTCAAACAATTAACAATTTTTAATATCTGTGCACCTGATGTCAGTGGGCTGAAGAAACAAGGTAAGGTAAGGTAAGTTTATTTATATAGCGCTTTTCAGTAACGAGACACTCAAAGCGCTGTACATACAATTACAATACAATCACAAAGACAGATACAGACACAGAAAAACAAATCAAATGACACTACAGTCCTTCTAAGAAATCTAAAAATCTATGAATCCTTCTGAGAAATCTAAAAATCTCTGGCCAACATTACAATGTAAGAGCTGATTCTAAACCAATCTTTCTAAAGAGGTAATTATATCATTAAGTCCTCTATGTAGGGGAAAGCATCTTGTGCTAAGAAGTCTCATCATTCCACTGAATTCTAACTAGGGCAGCTGAGTCACTGGTACAAAACAGCTTTAATCCACATTTTCAGGTGCTAATAATATATTGCTTATACTGGTACTGAAGTTGAACTGAGCAGATCTGGAGCATACATCTTCTCCAAGATTATATCCTTTAACCTCTGAGTCCAACCGCTGCCAGGCTGCAATTCTGTTCAAGAATCGTGTCCAGCTTGCGATTCTGCTCTCTTAACATTTCAGTCTGAGTGTTGATCAGCTACAGACTCCATCCAACATCGCAGGCAGCTTTGGAATGCTTTGAACCCACGTTTTGCGAGTCACTCAATAAGCCAGGTAACCACCAATTCCAAAAAGCAGAAATTCTGTTATCAAAAGTCCAAATATGTACACATCCTCTACGTCCTCGACCAACATCGTAGTCAGGCACACAATCTTCCACTGCTGCCAAGAATCAAATTTTGTATCCAGAGAAGAACGTCCCGTCTGAACAAGAGAGTTCTCCTTTACCCTGTCTTCCCGTCGACAAAATTTGATCAGTTACGATGAGAGACCAGCTGACCAAATCCATAATTTACAAGTTTGGAGGATATGCAAAGCGACGCTCTGAGGAAAATACAGACAAAATGCCGAAGCAGGGATCAACAGGGAGGGAGGGAGAGAAAACGCATGTTTCTTCAACCGAGATTAAGAAAAAATTTACCAACAAAAATCTGACCGGTGATACGTAACATTCATGAAGTGTTCAATGCAAAACTAGAGTATGCCACAGCTGACCAATACATAGCGGCCCTCATAAACTGATAGGCCAAACATGGATAGCATTAATCAGAGGAACCAGCCCAGAAACCTATTGTGACTTTGGGGGAGCTGTAGACAGCACAATCATTAGGTGTGCACTCTATACCTCTATAACAGCATTTTCTGGTATAAGTGTGTTCAATTTAAATCAATTCAGTTTATTTATATAGCACCATTTCACAACACATGTCATCTTAGGGCACTTAAATTCAATTCAATTGAATCATACAGTTCAATTCAAGTTCAGTTCAAGAGTTCATTTCAAGTCAATTACACGCATACCAATTGATCCTAGTTATCGCACAGTGCTGTCAGATTAAGTTTATTATTCAAATTGATTAAAAGGTTTTCTATCTAAGTAAAACCAGCATTGAGCAGCATTCACTCCTTGTGGCTGAATATGTAGGGACAGTGGACAGTTGCTTGCATTGACTTTGCAGCAATCCCTCATGCCGAGCATGCGCGTAACGGCAGTGGAAAGAAACCCCCCCCCTTAACAGAAAGAAAACTCCAGCAGAACCAGAACCAGGTTCTGTGTGAGTGGCCACGATCAACTAGGGGTTTGAGAGAACAGAGTATACACACAAAAGAACACAGAACTGATCCAGGAGTACTTTCTATGTGAAGGAAAAGTAAAACCCCCTCCTAAACTGCCACCTTAATGTGTTGGAGGGGGTTTGAGCCCTCAAATGATCGTAGAGGCTATGTTGTCTGCCTCTGGATGGGTCTTCCATGGCAAACAGGCTCTGGGTGATGGTTCAGAAGCCTTCATAAGGACTAGCACAATGAGGCACATCACCTGGTACGGCAGAGCCGGGACACCACCTTAAAGCCAGGCCTGGGGTCGGAACTCGTTGACAAGCGCCTGATGGTTGAATTACCCTAGCGGGACCACGCCAAGCCAAGCCCGAATGAAAGACATGAGGCCATCCCACCGTGAGCCCACCACCTGCAGGGGGAACCATGAGGGACTGGTGCTAAGCAGCAGTTAAAGGTGAAGACCTTGATGACCTGATCTCCGGATGCTTAAACTGGCTCTTGGGACGTGGAATGTCATCTTGCTGGGGGAAGGAGCCCCAGCTTGTGCGGGAACTGAAGAGATATCACTAGGAATAGTTGAGCTCACCTCCATGCACAGCATAAGCTCTGGAACCCAGCTCCTTGATAGAGGTTGAACTCTCTTCTCCTCTGGAGTGGCTCAAGGGAGACGCGGCGGACTGGGATGCATTTGCTTATTGCCCCCCAGCTAAGCCGTCTCATGTTGGGGTTTACCCCAGTGGATAAAAGGGTTGCATCCTGGCTCCTTCGGGTTGTGGGGAGGTCTCTGAAGGTTGTTTTGGCCTACAGGCCGGGCAGCGGAGTGGAGTACCCCTTTTTGCTGAATGGAACCCCTCTCTGGGCATATCATTCTGTTGGGGGACTTGGGGGACTGTTGGGGGACTTCAACGCCCACGTGAGAAATGACAGCGACACCTGGAAGGGTGTGCTTGGGAGGAATGGCCTGCCTTATCTGAATCCGAGTGGTATTTCAATTTTGGACTTCTGTGTTGGTCACTGCTTGTCCATAATGTACACCATGTTCAAGCATAAAGGTGTTCATCAGTGCACTTGGCACCAGGACACCCTTGGCAGTAGGTCGATGATTGACTTTTTAGTCATGTATTCAAACCTTTGGCCACGTGTCTTGGACACCCAGCTGAAGAGAGGGGCTGAGCTCTCCACCGATAACCACCTGGCGGTAAGTTGAATCCGCTGGAAGAGGAGGAAACAGGACAGACTTGGCAGGCCCAAGCATATAGTAAGGATATGCTGGGAACATCTGGCAAAGCGCTTGGCCAGGGATATATTCAACTCCCATTTCCGGGAGGGCTTTGACCAGATTCTAGGGGGGGGGGGGGTTGGATTGAAATAGAGTCTGAGTGGACTATTTTCTCCACCTCTATTGTTGATGCTGCTGCCCGTAGTTGTGGCAATGATGTCTGTGGTACTTGTTGGTGCGGCAAACCCCAAACCTGGTGGTGGACACTGACAGTAAGGGATGCCGTCAAGCTGAAGAAGGAGACATATCATTCTGGTTGGCTTCTGGGACTCCTAAAGCAGCTGACGGGTACCATGAGGCCAAGTGTGCAGCGGCCTGGATGGTAGCAAAGCAAAAACTCAGGCCTGGGAGGATTTTGGTGAGGCAATGGAGAAGGATTACCAGTTGGCCCTGGAGTGATTCTGGCAAACCATCTGGCGTGTCAGGAGAGAGAAGCAGTGCTTCGGCAACACTGTTTACAGTGGGGGGTGGGGAGCTGCTGACCTTGATGGGGGACATTATCGGACGGTGGAAGGCGTATTTCTAGGATCCCCTCAATGCTGCTGTCACACCTGGAAGCAGAGACTGGGGACTCAGGGTTTAACTCGTTTATCACCTAGGCTGAAGTCACCTAAGTGGTCAAAAAGCTCTGCGGTGGCAAGGCTTTGGGGGTGGCTGAGATGTACCCTGTGTACCTCAAGTCCCTGGATGTTGTGGGGCTGTCGTGGCTGACACGCCTCTTGAACATTGCATGGTGGTCGGGGATAGTGCCTCTGGACTGCGGTGGTTGCCCTCCTTCACAAGAAGGGGGACTGCAGGGTGTATTCCAACAACAGGGTGATCATACTCCTCAGCTTCCCTGGGAAGGCCTATACCAGGGTGTGGCGAGAGGAGAGTCCCACTGATAATCGAACCTTGGCTTTAGAAGCAGAGTGGTTTTTGTCCTGGCTATACACCCTCTACAGGGTGTTCAAGGGTTCATGGGAATTTGCACAACCAGTCCACATTTTTTGTTTAGGGGACCTGGAGAAGCAATTAGACCATGTCTATCTATAGCAATATAACTACAGAGAGCCCAGAATAACATAAGCCAGTCTTACTGTACATTTATCAAAAAAGGAAAGTTTTAAGCCTAGCCTTAAAAGTAGACAGGCTGTCTACTTGATGGGTTAAAACTGGGAGCTGGTTCCACAGGAGAGGAGCCTGATAACTAAATGATCTTCCTCTCATTCTACTTTTAGAGACTCTAGGAACCACCAGTAAACCTGCAGTCTGAGAACGAAGTGCTCTGTTAGGAACATATGGACGAATCGGATCTCTGATGTATGATAGAGCTTGATTATTAAAGGCTTAATAGAGAAAAATAATTTTAAATTCTATTCTGGATTTAACAGGGAGCCAATGAAGGGAAGCTATTATAGGAGAAATATGATCTCTCTTTTTAATTTTCATCATAACTCTTGATGCAGCATTTTGGATTAGCTGAAGGATTTTAAACCTATATTGTGGACATCCTGATAGTAAAGAATTACAATACAACTTTTTCAGCGTCACACCGGGACAGGACATTTCTAATTTTGGCAATATTCCACAGGTGAAAGAAAAAATTCTTGAAACCTGTTTAATATGGGATTTAAATGACATGTTCTAGTCAAGTTTTTTTTTTGTTGCTTTATTACCAAAGGTCAATTTAATGCCGTCCACATTAATTGATTGACTAAGCAGTTTTTGTTCAAAGACTCAAAAGTCCAAAGATGACAACTTCTCTCTTCTGTCAGAAAATGTAAAGCCATCCAGGTTATTATGTCTTCAATACATGCCTGTAGTCTATCTAAGTGCTTGAATTCATCAGGAATTGTGGATAAATCCAACTGAGTATCATCAGCAGTGAACAGTGGAAATGCATCCCATGCTGGCTGAAAATTTTACCTATTGGAAGCATATATACAGTAAAAAGAATTGGTCCAAGCATTGAAACCTATGGTACTCTCCAAGGAACCCTGGAGTTTAAAGAAGATTTATTATTTACTTGAACAAACTATAATCTGACAGACAAATAAGATTTAAACCAGGCTGGTAGGCCTGGTAATGAGTCATTAATGTGATTCAGGTTTGGAGAAGAGATGCTTCTTAATGTTGCAGTTTAGTAGCTCTCCAGGACTGGACACCCCTGTTCTAAGACCATGGGCTTCAGCTCTATTTCTCTAGAGCCACTGGCCTTCTAAAAAGCATCCCTGACCCAACACTCCTGAATCAAATGGATGAATTCCCTCCTCAGCATGTTCTGCAGAGACCTGGTGATGAGACATTCAATGGAGCGACTTGTGTGATGTGAAAGGACAAAGTGGTCCATAATGAGGGGTTCATAGTTGCATGTTTATTGCAGAACTATGATTTGAAAGGGACAATAATGGTGTTCCAGTTTATCAGTTTATGTTAATATCAACATTTATCAATCCATTACACTGCCTACATAAAAACACACAAAGATGCACGGAGTCACCAGCTATCCTAACCTGCAGATATTTGGACTGCCGAAGAAAACCTGAAACCTTACAGGCTAAAAGTGGAAAATGGATTGAGTCAGTTTGAGTCAGGAGAAAAGAAGGAGGAAATGGTCTTTAACTGCAGAACATATTTACTCTAAGCATCTCTAGTCTCCACAGAGCTGCTTTCATAAAGTTATGAACTTGTGTTAAAGCCGATGTTAACTTTCCACCAGTCATTGCCAGCCCACATTCTGGTTCTCAGACCAGTTTAATAAGGGTGCCTGTAAAAAATAATTCATAGTGTCACAATCTGCCTGTGTTTGGGGTTTTGAGTTTGAGTTCTGTCTACTGTCTCTGTACTGCCATGTTTCTCATTTGCTTTATTTCAGTTCATTCGTGTTGATTAGATTCATCATTCATTCATTCTTGTGTTTAAATTACTTTCTTGGATTCCTGTGTTGGATGTTTTATTTTGTATTTCCTTGTAGATCTGTTTCCTTCCTGTTTATGTTCTCCCCCAGTTGCCTTTAGTCTCTCTCTTCCACCAGCTTAAGTTAATATTTAAGTTCATATTTTGCAATTTGTGTTTTATCTACAGTACATCATTTATAAAAAGCCCCGACAGAAACTTTTGTTAGATTTTTTTATTTTTATTTTTAAAAAGGTGTTCACTTACACATTCATACACGCTCCATGCATCTCCATTTCCTTTCTGTCTGTAGCAGACACCCACTAGAGGGAGCTCTCTGAGGTCACAACCGAAGACAGAATTGAAGACACCATTTGGTAAAGTAATGTTGGACCAGAAAGTGAGTGTCCCCAAAATGTTGTCAGAGTCAGGACATAAAACTGGCCAAAATTTCCTGGTATGCTGACACATAAGCACTTTCCTTCATCTGAACCATAGAGCCCAACCTCTAAAAAACATCCCCATACCATAATACTCTCTACACCACGCTGATACCATGAGTCTACTCACTGTCCCACAATTAAATAACTTGTTGCCATCGGAAACATAATCATCTATTCAGTAATTATCCATTTATTTTTTTTTGCTTTGTTCAGGTGGCCTACCTTTTTATGGACAGTCAGTGTATTTGAAAGTAAACCAACATTTTCTCCTCCAAGTTACTAGAAACAGGAACAAAAAAAAAGAAACAGGGAAAATTTTAAACATTACGCCATCTAACCATATTTTGATGGCTGGATGAGAGCATCTCAAAAACTACAGTTATAGTGGGCTTTCTGGCCTGCAGCATCTATTAAAAGTGGTCCAAGGAAGGAAAAGTGGTTAGTTCTGCGTGAAAGATGTCAGAATACACAAAGTATTGTAGTGTTTTGCATACGGGTCAGCATCCATGATAGCTGTTGTCTCTTTCAGCAGGATAATGCACAGCCCCAGGAATGATTTGAGGCGTTGTCTTGGCCTCCAAATTCTCCAGAGCTCAATCCAATCAAGCATCTAAAAAGATCTGCTGCTAACATCTTACTGCCAGTAGCTACAGCGCCTCTTTAGGGATCTTAATGGAGTCTCTGCTTTGACTAGTCAGGGCTGCTTGGTCAAAAAAGGGGAACTAACACATCATTAGGAAGGTGGTCATAACCTTATGTGGAATGCAACAGTGTCTTTTTGAGATGGGTTGCCATCTCACACCATTAAACTTAATTTTTAAGAGAAACACTAGTTTACATTTTGGCCAATTCTGTGATGAAACTGAATTCATGCTAAGTCATCTACCTTGTGTCCACAGACTTGTAATATCCCCATCCTCTGCAGAAACAGCAGAGGCAACACTAGGCTGCTGGGCAGAAGGAAAAACACCGAAGACCACCCTACAAGACAAAAAATGTACCCATAGGGTAATGTAAGTATTTGTACTAGAGAGGTAATCAGGCTGTTAATGAAGGTCAATGAAAGAGTTCCCGTTATAATTATCATGGTGTGGAAAGCTCTCTGCTTTGATCGGTCAGTACCCTCCCTGTTCCCTCCCCCCTCGTCTGGCCCTGGATGATTCAGAGCACAAAGAACAGAAAGGCTGCAGAAGAAGAAAGCTACTGATGTGAAGGACAGCAACACAAGAGAGGTGGTAGCATATGGAACATTGCACCCTATGGTTATAGTCATTACTACAATGGAAATCAGCCAAATACATCCAACGGTGATGTTTCTCATCCTGACGCCTGATGACCCTCTCAGGCGCAGGTAGAAGATGGGATGTACAACTGCCAGGTAGCGCTCGATACAGGTGAGGACGTGAAACAGTGTATGCCCAGTTGAGGAAATGCCGAACACGCTGCTCCCTGCGTTCCATACTTCTGGGTCATGAGTAATGCTGCCAAAGAACAAAGTGGAGATCCCTGTGGTACCAAGCAGGTCCAGGAGAACCACGTTGTAGGTAAAGATGTCGATGTGGCTGGATGTCCTGAAAGAGCCGATGCGCTGTTTCCTCCATCGTTGAACACCAACAAGGAGGATGAAGACCAAAAGAGATGCAAAAAAGAAGCTGATGATGACAAGGCTCAGCTGGATAGAAATGGTCTGAGGGCAAAAATAGTTATTCAGCTGCAAGTGGAGGGAGGGGTTGGAGGAGGTGTTGACAGGCATCCCAATTTGCATCAGTACCTGCAGAAGAGGAGGAAAGAGATGATGAAAGCAAATGATGAAGAAGTCAAACAACCTGGGTCAAACAGGGGTTTCCTACTCAAATAACGTGGGTGTTTGACCTTAGCCTGTGGTCTCCAGGACCCAGACTGAATACACACCTCCCCATTTCACTGGCTTTACATTTCATGCAAGTCTTATTGAAGAGTTCTTATATGGGTATGAGTGGTGACTGAACCTCCCTCCAGTCCTCGACGGCCAGTGTCCTCTGTGCTTTAGATGTGTCCTCGCTCCAACACATTTGATCCAAAAGGCAGAATCTGATCAGCAGCATTTATTCGGGTTCTTCAAAGGGTTGTTTATTTGTGCTGAACCCAGAAAACATCTAAAACATGCAAGGCAATGGCCTTTGAGGACTTTTACCTAAATATTTGTAGAAGTTTGAGCAGTTTCCTAAAACTAGCTTTCTCCATTGTCATGTTTTGAATTTTTCAGCAATCTGATCATTTTGTTTACTCTGCATTAAAGCTGAACCGTCTTTTAGTGATCAGGACAACAGGAACATTATGTGGTTCCTTTTTATTACAGAGAAAACACAGGGAAGTTTTCAGGTATGATCACCAATTACTCAAAAACAGAAATTAAAGTTATTAATATAGGGTGAGGAACATTTTTTCAACTTAAAATTAGTTAAAAACACATAAAATTAGTTAAAAACACTCACCTGATCAGATGTTTGGTCCCAGTGTTCCTTCTTCAGCTCCTCTTGAATAAATGACTCTGCTGCTGTTCATTCTAAACCTATCATAATGCTTATTTGTGTATCTGTCTCACAGTGATGGACAAGCATTATTTAGCATATTCCAAAACTAAGTCATGGTTGAATGCCACTCTGTGCCATAACTCAATCAGATGACCTCTACCTAATACAAGTCACTGCAGCAAATCGTTCTTGCAAATCGTGTCACATTTCTAATCTACAACCAAATCCAGTCAATGTTTTCTACACATTAAGAACTTACAAATGAATTATTTTTTATGATGCAGGACATATAAAGGTGAAAATTACATCATTGTTAATTATGGTTAACTAGTTTTACTAACTTAAATCGTCAGAGAATTCATTTCAAGTTTTTTGTTACTTTTCTTTTTTATTTAACACCTTTAAAGGGTTATATTAAGAACCTAATATTGCTTTCAGATGCTTTAGTCAAACATGCTTCAAAGATTTTCAATAACTTAAACTAATGTCTCCAACTCCCAAAACACACTGGATCTGATTTGACACACGATCTGATCAGACATCAGGTCCGGTATCATGTCCGTAGAAGTTAGAACACGTTGAAGTGAGTGAGGCCGTGGAGAAGCGGTCTGCGCCTCCGACTGTCCAACCAAGATAGTCCAGGGGTCTATTTTGGCCAGACCAACGCTGCGATTTGACGGGAATGTCGTGAGTCAAACAGGAAGTAAGACATGGTGGCAAAGTAAAACACAATCGCTTATTGCAACAATATTGTGTTTAAAATGTGTTATTTAGACTAACATTTATGTATGTGTTAAACATCTTGGGATTTCCAGTACCTACTCTTTCATGAATACTCGATCTTGTAAGTCTGGTGGTCGGTCGACGGACCCTCCAGTCGGAGCCTGTATGTTGTGAAGAGATTTGATCGGCGCGTGTGCAGATTCGCAAGTGGTGTGTTTTTCGGGGTTTCTAACTCTAACTATGTCCAAGTGAAGCAATACAGGGACAGATCCAGGAAAAAAAATCTGATTGGTAGGTTTCCAAAGAGCGACATAACACAGAATAGGCTGCAGATGGTCTGTGCTGATTAAAATAAACTGACTGGAGCAGAACTTCATGAGCAACACCCTCAAATTCAAAGAATTGTGGGTATAAAAGTTAATGTAAATGTATCAGGAGTTCCAGAGAGAGCTCACGGAAGAACGTTCACTGGAAGACTGATGAAAGCATGATTCTTTAATCCTTCTGTGCTGTGGAGAGGTTAGGAGGTTAGGTGGTTGTTTAGTGACAGGGAAACCTATCATCTTTTCCTGCAGAAAAACTTTAAACTCACATGTCAGCAAGAGCTGTAGGCAAGTAAAATACTTGATGAGGAAAGCTAATATGAGAATGTCAGTTAATACTTCATGTTTCATATCAATCTGTCCAAGCTTCTGTTTATTATACAGTAAACCTGCACCAGTTTTCATTGTTCTCACACATTTCAGCACATTTCACACAAAAGCTACATTCATGCATTAATATCTAAATATATAAAGCTCGTACTCGTACTCGTACTCGTACTCGTACTCGTACTCGTCGTCTTCCGCTTATCCGGAACCGGGTCCCGGAGGCAGCAGACTCAGCAGAGACACCCAGACGTCCCTCTCCCCAGACACCTCCTCCAGCTCCTCCGGGGGGAGCCCAAGGCGTTCCCAGTCCAGCCGAGAGACATAGTCCCTCCAGCGTGTCCTGGGCCGTCCCCTGGGCCTCCTCCCGGTGGGATGTGCCTGGAACACCTCCCGAGGAAGGCGTCCAGGAGGCATTCGGTATAGATGCCCGAGCCACCTCAACTGGCTCCTCTCGATGTGGAGGAGCCTCTACTCCGAGCCCCTCCCGAATGGCTGAGCTCCTCACCCTATCTCTAAGGGAGTGCCCAGCCACCCTACGGAGGAAGCTCATTTCAGCCGCTTGTATCCGGGATCTCGTTCTTTCGGTCATGACCCAAAGTTCATGGCCATAGGTGAGGGTAGGAACGTAGACCGACCGCTTTTCGGCTCAGCTCTCTCTTTACCACAACGGACCGGCACAGCGCCCCCATTACTGCGGCAGCCGCACCGATCCGTCTATTGATCTCCCACTCCATTCTTCCCTCACTCGTGAACAAGACCCCGAAATACTTGAACTCCTCCACTTGAGGCAGGAACTCCCCTCCAACCTGAAGAGGACAAACCACCCTTTTCCGGTTGAGTACCATGGCCTTTGACTTGGAGGAGCTGATCTTCATCCCAGCTGCTTCACACTCGGCTGTGAACCGCCCCAGCGCATGCTGTAGGTCTTGGCTAGAGGGGGCCAGCAGGACCATGTCATCTGCAAAAAGAAGAGACGAAATCCACTGGTCCCCAAACCAGACCCCCTCCGGCCCTTGGCTGCGTCTAGAAATCCTGTCCATAAAAGTTATGAACAGGACCAGTGACAAAGGGCAGCCCTGCCGGAGTCCAACATGCACGCGGAACAGGTCCGACTTCGTGCCGGCAATGCGGACCAAACTCCTGCTCCGCTCGTACAGGGACCGGATGGCCCCTAATAAAGGGCCCCCGATTCCATACTCCTGGAGCACCCCCCACAAAGCATCACGAGGGACACAGTCAAATGTCTTCTCCAGGTCCACAAAACACATGTGAACCGGTTGGGCAAACTCCCATGAGCCCTCGAGTAGCCTGTAGAGGGTATAGAGCTGGTCCAGTGTTCCACGGCCGGGACGAAAACCACACTGCTACTCCTGAAACCGAGGTTCGACTATCGGCCGGACTCTCCTCTCCAATACCCTGGCGTAGGCCTTACCAGGGAGGCTGAGGAGTGTGATCCCCCTGTAGTTGGAACACACCCTCCGGTCCCCCTTCTTATGAAGGGGGACCACCACCCCGGTCTGCCAGTCCAGAGGCACTGTCCCCGACCGCCATGCAATGTTGAAGAGGCGTGTCATCCATGACAGCCCCACAACATCCAGAGATTTGAGGTACACAGGGCGGATTTCATCCACCCCCGAAGCCTTGCCACCGCGGAGCTTTTTAACCACCTCGGTGACTTCAGCCTGTGTGATGAAAGAGTCCAACCCCGAGTCCCCAGCCTCTGATTCCACCAGGGAATGCGTGATGGCAGGATTGAGGAGATCCTCGAAGTACTCCTTCCACCGCCCGATAATGTCCCCAGTCGAGGTCAGCAGCCTCCCACCCCCACTATAAACAGTGTTGGCGAAGCACTGTTTCCCCCTCCTGAGGCGCCGGCTGGTTTGCCAGAATTACTTCGAGGCCGACCGGTAGTCCTTCTCCATGGCCTCACCGAACTCCTCCCAGGCCCGGGTTTTTGCCTCTGCCACAGCCCGGCCGCAGCACGCTTGGCCTCACGGTACCCGTCAGCCGCCTCAGGAGTCCCACAAGCCAACCACAGCCGATAGGACTCCTTCTTCAGCTTGACAGCATCCCTTACTGCCGGTGTCCACCACCGGGTTCTGGGATTGCCGCCGCGACAGGCACCGCAGACCTTACGGCCGCAGCTACGGGCAGCAGCATCGACAATAGATGCGGAGAACATGGTCCACTCGGACTCTATGTCTCCAACATCCCCCGGAATCTGGTCAAAGCTCTCCCGGAGGTGGGAGTTGAATACATCCCTGGCCGAGGGCTCCGCCAGGCGTTCCCAGCAGACCCTCACTATGCGCTTGGGCCTGCCAACTCTGTCCGGCTTTCTCCTCCTCCAGCGGATCCAACTCATCACCAGGTGGTGATCGGTGGACAGCTCAGCCCCTCTCTTCAGCCGAGTGTCCAAAACATGCGGCCGAAGGTCTGATGATACGACAACAAAGTCGATCATTGACCTCCTGCCTAGGGTGTCCTGATGCCAAGTGCACTGATGGACACCCTTATGCTTGAACATTATGTTCATTTTGGACAATCCGTGACTAGCACAAAAGTCCAATAACAAAACACCACTCGGATTCAGATCGTGGAGGCCATTCCTCCCGATCACGTCTCTCCAGGTGTCACTGTCGTTTCCCACGTGGGTGTTGAAGTCCCCCAGCAGAATAATGGAGTCCCCGGGAGGGGCACTATCCAGCACCCCCGACAGGGACACCAAGAAGGCCGGGTACTCCGCACTACCGCTCGGCCCGTAGGACGAAACGACAGTCAAAGACCTATCCCCGACCCAAAGGCGCAGGGATGCGACCCTCTCATCCACCTGGGTAAACCCCAACACGAGACGGCTGAGCTGGGGGGCAACAAGCAAACCCACCCCAGCCCGCCGCCTCTCCCCGTGGGCCACTCCAGAGTAGAAGAGAGTCCAGCCCCTCTCAAGGAGATGGGTTCCAGAGCCCACGCTATGCGTGGAGGCGAGCCCGACTATTTCTAGTCGATATCTCTCGACCTCCCGCACAAGCTCAGGCGCCTTCCCCCCCAGCGAGGTAACATTCCACGTCCCTAGAGCCAGCCTAAGCATCCGGGGATCGGGCCGCTGAGGTCTCCACCTTCGTCCGTCACCCAATCCTCTTTGCACCGGTCCCTCACGGTTCCCCCTGCAGGTGGTGGGCCCACTGGGGGATAGCCTCGCGTCTCTCGTTCGGGCTTGGCCCGGCCGGGTCCCGCGAGGAGCAACCCGGCCACCAGGCGCTCTCCGACGAGTCCCGACCCCAGACCTGGCTCCAGGGTGGGACCCCGGCTCCGCCGTACCGGGCGATGTCGCGTGCCTCGATATATTTGTCCTCATGAAGGATTCTTGAACCGCTCTTTGTCTGACCCATCACCTAGAGCCTGTTTGCCATGAGAGACCTTACCAGGGGCATTTAAGCCCCAGACAACATAGCCTCTAGGATCATTTGAACACTCAAACCCCTCCACCACGTTAAGGTGGCGGTTCAAGGAGGGGTATAATATATATATATTATAATATATAATATATAAAGCTGTAAATATTAAAAGTGAACAATATTAAAACTGAAAAAATAAAATTCTCATATATTAATGTACAATTATTAAATAAAATGAAAACACAGATCTATTTAGCTTTTTTTACTGTGCATACAGATTTTTGTAAACAAATTGTAATTTGTTACACAATTTTTCTTTATGTAATATTACAAAAGTTTTCTTTTCACTGTGTTTTTGTCATTATAAAATAGGCACTGGATTATTCTGTACAGTGCAAAGATTTACAGAAACACAGTTTCTAACCTGCTAAACTTTAGTCTATCCGTGAAAATGCAAAAAGGGCAAAATAACTGCTATGACTGGTATAAATGGAGTTTTGAGGAAAATTCAGAATGACAGACACCTTCACCGCCTGCACCTTCCAATGACTCTTCTGTGGGTCTCCCGGCCTTCCAAACAGCATCCTTTCCGCTTGACTCTCCATCCAATCACCTTCCGACGCCTTGTTTTTAAAGGACCTTCAGCCATGTTCATCCTCGCTTGTCAGCTGAAGCTCATCCCTCCTCCACCCCACCTCCTCCATCTTCCTTCCCATCTCCTCCCGGCTTTCTCGCTCCCAGGCCGCCAATCCACCACCAGTGTCGGATCAGGGTGAAGACATCTCTAAATCTAAAGCTTATAAATGTTCATCTTAGCTCATGTCATTCTCAGCATTCATGTCTTCCTCCCGGGTCCGAGCGCCAAAGAAATAACCATGTAATTTCACATCATTAAAACTTTTCTAATTGCCATTCTTTTTCCTTGTGAGTCTTTTCAGATTAAAATGCCACATTAAATGGGACTCAGGCTGCTTAAAAATGAAACTTTTAGAGATTTCAAACCTAAGCTGAATTAAACTGATTACACATTATTTCTCTGTGCTGATTACACATTATTTAAAATAGCTTTGTTTTGTTCAACATTTTTAGGAATTCTTAGTTCTTTTTAAATATGAAAATCTGTTGTGTTTCGTTTTCATAAAATCAGTATGTTCTTCAGCGGAAAACACAATGTGTTTTTACATCTATAAAAATTTATGTTTGCATCAAAATGGTCTCAAGAGGCTTCGTTTTATATCCTACTTTAAAAAAGGTATTTATATAAGAAAAAAATGTTTGGCAAAATAAGACTACAGCAATGCATCAGTTTACATTGATGTTTTAAAAGATTAAAATATATTATCTTTATTGTCAGCTTCAGGAACATAACTTCTTACCTTCAATATTATTATAAAGAAAATTTAAATAAATGCAATAAAAATGGGCTTAGTTTTGCAGTTTAGTGGCTTTGTTCCATATATTTCTGTATTTAAATCAGAAAATAAAAATTTTTACTGCTCATAAATCTGTGATTTTCAGCACACAAAAAACTCTGTTGCTTTCATCTCCCTGTGTAATGCAATAAAAAAAAAATATAAATAAAGTTAATCTTCGTAATATCCTGTAAGAATATAAGAATTTTCAGGAGTTTGAAAAAATACTATAATAACAGAAAAAGATGTACAGCTGAACTGAAGTTTGTAACCTAATGTCTTCCCACGAAAAGCAAAATTTCTCCTATTTCTGTGAATACCCTAGAGTATATATGTATATATGTTATATCAACATTATTAAAGTAAATATTAACTAACATCACTTTATGGTTACTCTGAATTTGCAGTGACTGCCTCATAAATAATGCAGATGAAATATTTGTAATACTATACAAAGATACATAGCTTTGAGCACATTACAGTCCAGCATCACATTTCTATGTATCTGAAACTCCTGCATATGTAATTTGATCACCAGTTAACCTGTCCCTGATTATTTAGACAAATCCCAAACGCAGGCACCAGTGCAGTAAAATATACAGAACTGTTAAAGCAAGTTCACAGCAAACAGCAGATATTATTGCTTAAAATCATGATACACTATGCAGACGCTCTGTCTGTGCTCATAAAGTGTGACTTTCTCAACAGAATGAGGAAAATAATTTTGTTGTAATAAAACCAGCCCCTTATTGCCTCCCACCTAGTTTATTTGTTTTAAGTGTTTTAAAAGTTTCTTAGTGCTTAGTGGTAATTAAACATTATTTCAGTTTTCAGTGGAAATATGAGAGGATGGACATTTATGTAAAGCTTCTAAAAGCTTTATAAAATGCACCATCATCACCTTGTTACATCACAAGATTTTCTTTTTGTGCCCTTAGTTTTTATTTTTTTTATATATTATTAAAGTCCAAAAAAATGATAGTTTTTTGAGTTGTTTCCTTTCTGTTCTTCTTTCAGATTTGTCTTTTCATTGCCACTGACCCAACATAGTTGTTTTAGGCTCATAAAGCAATCCATCCATCCATCTATCTATCTATCTATCTATCTATCTATCTATCTATCTATCTATCTATCTATCTATCTATCTATCTATCTATCTATCTATCTATCTATCTATATCTATCTTCATCCATCCATATATCCATCCATCCATCCATCCATCCATCCATCCATCCATCCATCTATCTATCTATCCATCTATCTATCTATCTGGCATTGAAAGAAATCAGTCACCATGACTGACCGACCATTAGAAATGGATGAGAAGAGATAGCTACCCCAAACCCCACAACACAAAATATGTATCCGTTGTTTCCAAAAGACTTTTTAAAATTAGTGCAATCATATTGTGATTAACCTTAGTAAAAGAGTTCCTTTTTTATGATCATATTTGGGAATGCCTTCTCCTTAATTTGGTCAGTATGAACACCATTCCTGCCCCTTCGCCGGGCCCCCCGGATGAAAACAAAACCCCCGAGAAAAAAAAATCGGCGAAGCAGAAACCTACAGATGTGAAGAAAGGAACACAAAAGATATGGCATCATATAGAAATCTTTCCACAATGTTGCACACATAACAATAAGAGAAGTCAACCAAACACATCCAATCGTGATGTTTCTCATTGTGACACCTGCTGACCATCTCAGCTGCAGGTAGAAGATGGGGTTCAACAGCCAGGTAGCCCTCAAACAGGGAGGAGGGGAAAAATATGCCCAATTGAGATAATGCATAAAAGGCAAATTTCCCGCCTACGTACAGAAAAAAATGTGGGCTACATTATAATTGGGAACCTTTTTGGGGAAAACCTGGTCTGATCCGGGGAGACGGATCATCCCCCCTTTTTGGGGGACCAGCTCTTTTTTAGGAATCTGGCGAATTTATTATTCCCAAACCTTGGGAAACCCAGGGTTAGACAGGGAAACAGGGTCGTAGTTTTAAATCCTCCGGGAGCTTCTTATGATCCCCCTTCCCTATTAAGCAGTGTCTCGCCCACGGCCAAAATTTAATAGATTAAAAAAAATCAAAAAAGGAAATCCCCGGAAAAAACTAATAAAAAAAAAAAAACAACTCAGACTAAAAAAAAAAAATAAAACAATTAAATGTGGTTACTGAACATAACATCTCTCTTTCACAGATTTGCTAGTTATGACCATTTTGTGACAATCAATTGATTTATTTTGCCTCACAAAACTGGGGCAGCAAAAAGGATTTTTGTTACTAAAATGAGTCAACTCCTACCTTTTTTAATTTTCACATTCCTCGAAATTGGGCGAGGAAGGGATACAACCCTCTTCAGTCCGATTTAATGATTAACCCCAACCCAAAAAAGCTACAACTCTTTTTGAATATTTAATCTTAGTTTTCCTACCAAATTGCCAAAAACTAAAACCACTTTTGTTTTTTTTTTTGTACCGTCCCCCAGGCCCTTTTTCTAAATTTTTTAGATCAGTTTTTAGACCTTTTTTTTGATTTAGTGTTTAAAAAAAAAAAAAAAAGATAAAGTTTTATAGTGGGGGATTTTAACATTATGTTGACACTGAAAGTGATAGCTTTAAAAATAGCCTTTAATGGTTCTAGACTCAAATTGGCTTTTCTCAAAAAATTAACAAACCCACCCCCGTTTTCTTATTTGGACCCTTTTGCTGAATTGGAAATTTAGTGTAAAGACTAACAATATTTTCCAAACCCCGTGCTGTTGACCATTTTTTTAATAACCTTTTAGTTTAATTAACCGAGTATCCACACNTGTTTTCTTATTTTTCCCCAATAAAACCCTCCCTGTATACCTTTACAGGGTAATCCCCGTTTGCTCCTTCTCCCAACTCCGGAACCTAATCAATTAATTAGGAGATGATGGTTAATGTGCAATAAAAATTATATCATACAGAGCAACTTCTCACCCAGATACATTTGAAGACAAATAGTTCGAATCCGATCAGCCAGAAGCCGCAGTTAGGCACCAGGACCCCCTCCGTGTAATGGAGGGACTGAAGACAACGTCTCCAGGCTGGCCAGACGTCCTTGCCCCCTCCTGCGTCTCTCTGGCATGTCGGATCCTGTTCGTGACGCCAAATTGTAATAGCATTTTTCTTATCAAAGTGGGAGAGAAATTAACTCACAATAAGAGAAAATCCGGACTTTGTCTTTATAAGTTTTATTCAAAGGCATTTCTGCGTTTGAAGACCCTGTCACTGACGTGTCAGTGAAACAGAGGCCCCGAACACAGTTTACAGACAGTATTTATAGCAGAATGAGGGTGTTACCTCAGCTTCAAAGAGTTTAATTTTATGGCCCCTGAACCTTCACAGGACAGAGATAAGACAATCATAGATAAAGACCCCATCTGGCCCCCCTCAGGAAGTGCTGACCATCATTCATCAACAAATGGCTAAAGGCCATCTGCTCTAAGAAGACCTACACTATTCAAACACATGGATCAGAAGAGAAAGGTCAAAGGAAGTCCACAACACTTAAGAAAGAATGTTCACAGCACTTAATAATTCCCATTACAACGTAAAGATAAATGTGACTGAATTTCTCGAACGTGGCGGTTCAACATAATTCTTGACGGAGAATTATTGGAAGCTGGGTTAGAGTCCCGAGTGAAGTGAGAAACCTCGAATTCTGTAAACAACACCGAGACCAGGCACAAACACAAGAGAATGAATGCTGGTTAAATGTGAGTTTTGTCTCCATGAAACCAGATTACAGATGAAATAAGTGTTAATCACATAATCAAAAAATAAGTCCTGTGAGGTGATGAACTGTGAGTGGAGAAAATGATCCTCAAGACCAGGTTTGGATAAAAGAGTAATACAATAAACTGTGAGCTGAATACAGGAATTCGGCAAGACCAGGTTTTTGCGATAAAATATATGAGCTGAACGGGGAGAAATAATCCACGTTTCAGACATTGTTAGGGAAGTGAATGGAGAGTGGCCTGTAAAGAACTCTCATAGCAGTTTTGCATGAATGCAATTTGGTCTGGGAATACCTAATGGTGACAACAAAGACCACAATTGATTGCGGTTAAAGCATTGTGTGAATGAGAGGGTTTTGGGTCTGAGGCGGTGTCTCGAGGTGAGGTTAGGTCTCCCTCGAAGGGTCCATATACTCAGGACATAGCGTGCCATATTTTCTGGACGGCCTCTCAGATCAGAAAGACTCGTGAATAGTGGGGATTAGGAAACATGGAAGGAGAATTTGACAGAGAGCAGGATGATAGTGGTTGGGGACCCGGGGTCCAGGGTGAAAACAGAGTAGAATTATGGAGAACAGTAGAAGAACAATTAACTAGTTTAAAGAGTGCAATTGGGAAAACACACGAGGCAGAGCTGGCACAGAAATTGGTACAGAAAAGAGATAAAAAGGTACCGGAAGAGTTGGAGGGTGACAGGAAGAAATTAACAGATAGAGAGAATGTTGGAAAGTGGTTTTGGTTGAAAGCGGACGGGAGTAAAAAAGAAAAGAGTGAGGCTGAACAGAAATGGCAGAAGAGTGGTTGGATGAGTCAGGGGAAGTGGAAAAAGAACAGAGATAAAGCAGAGAAATACGAAAAGTTTTGGTCTCAAATGGATTTATTATGGCAAGGGAACAAACACTACATGATAAACAAACCACCACAGGGCAAAACTCCAGAAAAGATGCCTGAAAAACCCCCAGCATATGAACCACCTCAATGGCCACCAGCGACCGCTCCCCCTACGGCTGGTCTATACCCCACTTTGCAGGTAACCGGCGGAGAAGTAAGAGTACTAGATGGTTCAGATGCACCAGAATATGGTGGATCACGTGGACCTCCCCACTTAACACCCCAGATGTGCCGAACCACATCCGTACACAGTATGGGGTCGGACGAAGGGCCCTCGAGGAGACAATATGACAGGGGCCAGACATATGAATCAGGACATGACCCTTTTGCACATAGAACTTATAAGGACAGAATATCCAGGAGGGTATGGATGGCACGGACCGCAAATCAGACCCCCAAATAGAGGCTCAGGGTGCCCCCCCAGGGGTAGGGGAGGACCCCGGCGCGGTGCTTACAGCAATACACCATACCACCTCCAACTGCCAGCCTGGGAGGATCCTGGATGGACGGAGCAACAATGAAGGTCCCCACAGAATCTCCCGGACAGAGGGACTGAGGACCCCTTTTTGTCCGTCATGGTGAATGGAGAAAGTCTTCCTTTTTTAGTGGATACTGGGGCTACATCTTCTACTATTCAAACTGCCCCGTCAGACTCAATTTCCACAAGAACCACCACTGTCATGGGATTTTCTGGGGCCAAACAAATCCTCCCATATACAAAACCCCTGAAAACTGAAATAGGAGGACAGACATTGAACCACAGCTATCTGGTATCTACACACACCCCAGTAAATTTATTGGGCAGAGACGTTGATAAAAATGGGTGCAACAATTTTGTGTGGAACGGAAGGTTTGCAAGTCTCTCTTCCAGATGGCACGCAGCTCACCTGTGGAAGTAATCATACCTTCACATGTGGACAATATTTGATCCAACCCATTGTCGACTCACTGGCTGACATTTACTGGGTTCTGCTACACCCAGACACACCAGCAGGTGGGGGCATTCTCTCCTCATTTCAGCAGTGGAAACCCTGGATCCCTCCTCCCGACCCGCCTCATGTCACCCTTTTCTATGATAGAAATAATTGTGAATGCTACCAGGAAAGTTTCTCGGACAGCCTGTCGGGTACAGACTGGGGCATCACATCCTCAGACATTTATATACCCCCCAAAGGGGGGTGGTGGCTGAAGTCCATCTCGATAAAAACCAAAAACCCTTTGGTTTTCATTATGGGGAGGATGGTGCTCCCCACGTTTTTTTGGCTCTACATCCAGGTCATGAAGGGCCGAGAATTGGGAGGATTTGGAAAAGCGCCCCAAAAACCCCTCCAAAAATTGGCAACTACATATACGTAGAACTTAAGCAGGGGCTGAGAACAGGGTTTTAGAACTGCAGGACAAAAACCCCTTTTAAACAGGGAACAGGAGATAAGGAAGTTCCCCGGAAGCTCTGTTGCTTCCCCAAAGGGAAGTAGCTGTCATTAAATGCAAAGGACATGACAGCAGTAACACCAGGATGCCCCAAGGAAACCCAAAGCAGCGGATCAAGCTCGCTAAGCCAGTGTGGGGGGATATCAGCCCAAAACATAATAGGGGTTGGGCCGAAACAGACTTACCCCGAACCTACTCTGGAGGAGGAAAAGGGAAAAATTAAAAAAAGGGGGCCCCCCCGGGGAGGAGAAGTCAGTTTGGGAAGGGGCAAGGGGGCTCAGAGGATCAGAACGGACTCTGGCGAAGCCCAGATGGGCGCCCCAATTTGCCACCAGCCTTACCAAAATAGCCCTAGAAGAAGCACATGGAGTAGGACATGTGGAAAAAGGAAAAATGTTAAAAAAATCTCGAACACTGGTGGCACCCTTTTTTGGAAACCCAATGGTAATGCATTGGATAAACTCATGTAAAAGGGGGGCGACAGTTTAATTTGACCAACCTTGAAACCGCCCCCTGAAAATTTTCCCAGTAGATCCAATAGCAGGAAAGGAGGTCATCATTGATTTTACAGACATGACTGAAAAGAGTGAATGGATTCAGATATCTATTGGTGTGTGTGGATGCTTTTTACTGGATGGCCGGAGGCATGGCCTACAAAAAAGGGAAAGACAGCAAATCTGTGGTGAAATTTTTTTGGAAAAAAACTACATCCCCAGAAAACGGTTTTCCGCTTGGGAAATAAGGTCTGACAATGGAACACATTTCAAAAATGAGGAACTAAAAGGAAGTGGAGAGGCTTTTTTGGGTTGAAACACTCAATTTGGCACTGTGTATCATCCACAATCACGGGAACGGTTGAAAGAATAAAACCAAACCCTCAAAACCAAATTGGCTAAAATCTGTGCACAGCCCCAAAATGAATTGGGTTTACTGCCTTACCATTAGCTCTGATGTCTGTACGAAGTTCGGTAAATCTGAAACATGGTTTTTGCCCCCACATGAGCTGAAAAAGGGGGAGGCCTTTTCCCAGCCCACAAACAAGTTTACCGTGTCACACTGAGTGTGAACAATCTATGTCCCCTCATCGGGATTATTACAGATCTCTCCACAGTCTTTTTTACAGCATTCTCCAAAAACGGGTTTCCCAGCGAGTTTTGGGAGCCAGGGGGAGGGGCGCCACCAAAAGCAAAAGCTGGAGTGGGTTCTTTTTTAAAGCATCAAAAGAAAGTGGTCCAGAACCAAGGTGGACCGGACCTTTTTCAGGTCACTAAGAAAAACCTCACATGGGGTGGGGTTTAAAGGGGAAAAAGGCGCCACCTGGTATCATTGGGGAGTCAGTGTGCAGTAGCAGAACCACCTCAGAGATCGTTTACACAGGTCCAGGAGGATCTAAGACAAAAAACGGGGAGAAAAAAATTTCCAAAACCTCTTCCACCCAAGAAGGGGGCCAGAAAAATCCCCTTTGTGGAGAGAAAACTAGCCGGGGTCAGTCTGCCTAAGGACTGAAACAAAAAAGGAACATCAAAGGGGAAGAGGCGGATAGTGATTGAGGTTTCCCCCTCTCACTAGAGTGGTTTTGACTTCCCCCCCCAAAAAAAACTACAGACTGAACTGAACTAGGAAAACCTCCACAATGTTTGGGGGAGCGGGGGAGCAGAAAAAATGGGGGGGAAAAAATCGGTTTTAAAGCTTTTTTTTTTGCATTGTTATTTTTCATTCTTGGAATATTTTGTGAACTTCAATTTCCAGACATGCCCTGGACCCACCCCCAATAATGAAAATGGAAAGCAAGAGAAACCATTCAACAGACCCGTGCATGCCCCCGGGTATTACGGTGGATTAGAATTAAATTAAAATACATTCGGGGAATACCACAACGTTTCAGTTTGATCTTTGCGACGCCTAAACTGCGGAAAAAATCCTACGGCCTGGGGGGGATATGATATCTACTTTTTAATGAACCAACAGGCCTCTAACGATTGAAAAACAGAAAAACCGAACTCTCTGCAACAGTTGGAGTTACCGTGGTCGGCTGGGAGGACCTGGGGGGAAACTCCAGGTGAGGCATCTGTCCCACATGATCTTAAAGGCAAAATTAGTTTGCAGCGAAATTCTTTGGGTTTAAGTGAACCCAAGAAGAGGGGTTTAAACCCCCACTCTTGCTGTCTTTCCCAAGAATTAATGGTCCCAGATAAAAACCGCCCTACTTTACTAAAGGGGTATGGCAGAAAGGACAGGTGAACACAGGGCATGCTCAAAGTCAATTGGAGGAATTTGACAGGGCCCCACTTCCCAGCCCTCTATTAAAAACCAGGCAGCCACTCAATCCTCTTCCACAGAAAATACACCAACTGTAGAACCGCCAACGGATCCGAGAGTAATTAAATGGTTTAAAACTCCAAATTTAAAACCCCCTAGAAAAAAATCCAAATGGCCACAGGGTTACACAGACGAACAACTTTGGCTGCGATGGATGGCCCCGAGACAGCCAAGGAGCAAAGCAAGTCGGTTTGCATTGCCTGCGCTGGCAGCCAGACCTCACCTAACAACAGCCCCCGCTCCCCTCTGTATCCAGAAGATACTTGGGGATATAATTGTATGTTAGCACAAACCCAAAGCAAGCTAACCCCAACCAACTGCAACCACATTAGCCATTTTTTTCCACCTATCTCCAACCACCACCAGGCCCGGGGGCCCTTTTCATACCGAGAAAAGGTAATGACTCATATACCTGTTTTTAACTTTACTACCTCCACTCCTAAAATTTAATGTAGGACAAGTACCCCTGGACTGGGGGAACAGAACTGAACCAGGAATCAAAATAGGCCGTTAGGCTAGAGCAGGTTTTGTACTATTATTGCGGGAAACAAAGATTTTTTAACCCGGGGGAATTTTCTAAGAACACCACAGGGGTGTGTTTATAGTAAAGATTGCAAGCACCTCTGATTCTGATAGGAACCAGACTTGAGACCCGTACCACAGTTCCACGATAAAACCCCTGGGGGTTAACTAGGAAAAAAAGGAAGACACATTATGAAAAGAAGCGCGGGAACTTTTTTGATCTCAGTCAAGGATCCCCCACATACATAGATGCAAAATAGGAGTCCCCCAAAGGGGGTGCCTAATGAATATAAATTTAGCAAAAACCCAAAATATCAGCTGGATTTGAGAAAACATACCCCTGGTAGCAGCCCGTTTTTCCGGTAACTCCAACAAAAATGTAGATCGCATCAAATTTTATACATTTTTCCAAACCTGCTGCGCCCGGCTAATTTAACCCAAGATGCCAGTGAGGGGTTTTAGCAGAACAGGGAGGCCCAAACCCGTTTTAAAGTCTGTCCCCAAAAAGAATGGCGCTAGACATGTTGCTAAGCTGAAAAAGGAGGTGTCTGCGCCATGTTGGGAGGCTGTTTTATCTTTATCCCAAACAACACAGCCCCAGGAAAGGATCTGTTGCCAAAGCCCTGGAAGGTCTAAAAACCCTCTCCGCTACAATGCATTAGCCCTCTGGAATAGATAACCCACTGGAGGAGTGGATGACAGGCATGTTTTGGACACTGGAAGGGGGTTTTAGATTATGTCACTGATGATTTTTATTGCAGTATTGTAGCAATTTGGGAGCAAGTGGATGCTTTTTGGTACCTTGTATCCCCGGGACTGATGGTAAGGACTTATTACAGCCACAATTGAGGGAAAAAAAAAACCTATCCCTTTCATGATGCCCCCGTTAGGTACTTCTGAGGCTGAAGACAACTTGAAAAGGATGTAGGTAAAGGCATAGACGGAGGGGATAGAAGTGAAGTCTCTTAAAGACTTCAAAAGGGGGGAAATGTAGAAATAAATAGTCCGCTTGTGCCCCTTCAACTATGAACTTGGGCTATAAGATTGTGCAAAATAAAGTGTTTAAACCGCACTGCTTATAAGAAAGGTGAGCAAAAGGTCACGGAGGGAAAATAGAGAAAAAACTGGAAAGTGTGATCAGCTCTGCAACGCCTGCCCTGCAACTATGGGATAAATATAATCTTATGTTGAGAATGATAATCTGCCCTGCAAAAAGCAACTTTAAAAGCAAAAATTACTAAGAAAAGGGTTATCTGGAATTGGGGTGGGGGGGGGGGGGGGGTTTTTTTTGGTAAAATGTAAATGAAAAAATTGTGAGAACCGTGCATGCTTTTGTGTTAACACCGGCCCATAGGCTTTAAAAAAAGGGGGCCGCTCAGGAAAAGGAAGCAGAAGTGTTTGTGTGCTCATTCCAGAGCGGATTGGGTTTTCCCTGGGCCCAGGCAACGAAAAAATTGGGTAAAGGGGCACCGGTTTGGGGGGTTATTTTCTTTTTGAAAGTAAAACCCTTAAATTTTCTCTTTCCCGGGGTAAGCGAACACGCAGAATTTTAAGATGGGACTTCACAAAAACCCCATGTCCCCACAGAACTGAAATCATGTCCCCCCCAAACAAATTAGGGGGTTTAAGTCAGTGCTGAGGGTTTTTTAAAAACAGTCCCCGGGGGTGTGCATTAAAAACAGGCCTGAGCACGCTTTGATTCCCCCTGTCCACTTTTTTAACATTGGGGAACCGGGGTTTGGGAAACTCTTTGTCTTTTGTCTGTAGGTTGGGGTTTAGGTGGATAAGAGAAAAAAATCCGAAAAAAACCCCGGCGCCCCCGGTAACAGCTGATATTTCCTTTAAAAACTGTGTAAAAAATGGTTTCAGTGGTTTTTTTATCAAGTGGGGCACTTTAAAATGTGTCTGGGTTTGGGGGGTTCAGAATCAAAACAGGGAATTTCTTTTTTTTAAATTTCTCCACTGGGGTAACGAAATTTTCCAAAAAAAAAGAACAAAAAAGTGCAGGCCAAGTAGTGCAAAATTTAAAAGAAAATTAAAAAACAAAAAAAAGTTTAAAAAAGGGCTGTGCCCTTGGGAAAAAAAGTATATATATTAATATATAAATATATATATATATATATAATATTTATATAATATAAGAATTTTTACAGGTTTTTGCACCCTGAGGTGCATATTGGAAAAGGAAAAATTGGGACGGAATGTATTTAGTGTTTTTTGTCCCTTATTGAAGTTTCAGTTTTTTACAGTGTACCCGAGTAAATGAGGCGTTTTGGGGCAACAACAGCTTTGGAAAAAAAGGGGTTTTTCCCTTTTGTTTGTTTTTGTCCTTATTGCCCTGAAAGCCTCCCGAGGGGGCAGGGTTTAAAAAAAATGGGGACCCGGGTGGGGGGGGTCCCTGTGATGCTGGGGGGTCTCCTGGGGGCGCGGGTTTGGGGTAAAAACTCCTCCGGGGGGGGAGAGGGGGAGCCGTCGTCTTTGACGGTGTTGGGCCCCTCATTTGGGGAGGTTTGCGCTGTTTAAAACTCCCAGTATTATATGAAAGGGGTCTTTTGTATTTTTTTTCTCCAAAGCTGTAAACAGTCAGCCAAAAATGTTTTTTCGGGGGAGAAAGTGCAGCCTGCGATGGAAAATATGAGCCGTTATTTTTAAACGAGGAAAAAAAACCCCCTCGGTTTTTTAAAACGGTTTTTTCAATTATGGAAAATTATCCTGGTCCGGACTAAGTTTTCCCCCCCGCAAAAAATTTTTTGTCTCTGCACCAACCTTCGTTTTTAATAAAATCAGAATCCCGAATCAGAATCAGAACACTTTATTTTCCAAGTTTGTAATAAAAAAAGGAAATTTTACTCCGGGGCACTTTGCTCCTTTTGGGTTTTTGTTTTTTGGGACTAAAGTAACATATTTACAATTTTTACAATTTTAAACCACATATATGAATAAAAAAAGGGGCATTTTTCAAAAATTTTGTAAAAGCTGTTGTTTGTATTTTATTGAATTTTAAAGGGGAAAAAGGCCCCGGGGGAAAAAAAACTGCTCTGTGGCGGGTTTTTGGGTTTTGTGAACAGCGCTCTGAGCGTCGGCCTAAGGCGGGAAATCTAAAACCCGTTTTTTTGTGGGAGGGTGGGGGGTGGGGTCTTTAGAGATTTTTAAACAGCTTTTTTTTCCCGAAACCCCAGGAAACCCGTATAAAGGGCCTGGATGGGGGGAAAAGGGCACCCCGATGATTTTCCCCTGCCGTCCTGATTTTCGTTGCAGTCGGACCTGTCCTGTTTTTTTTGGGTGAACCGAACCATTAAAAGGAAAATGGATGAAGACAGGAAGAATGAAAGATGGCATTTTAGAAGGTGACCCGGCAGGTCCTGTGGAAGGTTTTTTACTTCTTAATTTCCTCAGGGAAAATACAGTCTCCTGGGGCCCTTTTTCCCAACAGTGTCTATGTGTGGGAAAACCCATCTCAGGGGCCTCAAGATTTGGGGGTTCCTAAAACCTGAAGTGATCCACGCGACACGGTGGGGGTTGGGGAAGGTGAGGGGGGTGTAAAGGAGGTGGGGTTTTCCCCAAAAATCCACCCCTATCTCCACAATTTTTGAGTGGGTTTAGCTCCGGCAAATTCTGACACACCAGGGGTACCCGCCCTCCCCCCTTTCCTTTTTCTTTTGGGAGACTATCACCCCCCCCGGATCAGTCCCCAAGACAGTGGTGTCCCTTGGGGAAACCTTTAGGGTTTCAAAGGACGAGGGCCCGCTGAGGTGCGTCATTTGTGTACAGGGAGAAAAGGAGTGGGGATAAACACACCCCCGGGGGGCACCAGACCCTTTTTGATCTGGTTCGGGAGAAGAAAGCTCCCCAGTTCCCCACCTGCTGCCCCGTCCCGGGCCGTCAGGAAGCTGTTGGGGTCCCCTGGGCCCGGTGGGGGCCCGGGAAATTGAGCCGGGGTGAGCTTCTGGTGGAGGAGTCTGGTTTTGATGGTTTTTGAAGGGCCCAGCTGAAGTTCAACCCAAAAAGGCCCGGCTAGGTCCCTGGGTGTCGGGTGTTTCAGGATGAAGTTGTAACCCATTTAAAAAAGCCCTCCCTCTGCCGGCCTTTTTTGCTCGGTTACCAAACTGCAGGGGGCCGTAGAGGGGGCCCGTGATGTCTTTCAGGTTTCTTTCAACACCCAGCCGGGTCAAAGGATTTCATGACCACAAGCGGGCAGGGGTACAGGCCCGTTTTTCATTTTTAAACCCAGGAAAGGGGGGGTTTCCCTTTTGGGGACTTGGGATGGGTGGTTTAAACTTTTAAGGGAGGAGGGACCTCACACTTTTCCATTTACGTGGTTTTTAAGAAACCGGGTGAAAAGGGGGGCCCAGTTGATTTTCCCCAGGCTTTTAGGGGAAGAGGGGGAGGGCGTTCAAGTTTCCCCCAGCTTTTTTTGTTTTTTATGCGCGAAAGAGCCCGTTTTCATTTTTTCTAAGGGAGATTCCGCCCCCCTCCTTCTTTTCCCGGGGGGTAGCTCCGCCTGCGATCTGCTCTGAACAGCTGGGGAACCCCGGGACCCGCCGGGGCGCGGTCCGGGATGTTTTCCCCGCCATGTCTCGGTAAAGCAGAAAAACCCCCTAAACCCCGGAGGTTCCCGGGTTTTTAACGGTGGGAAGAAAAACCGTCCATCTTGTTGCTTAGTGAACGGACATTTGCCCAAAGGATTGAAAAGGGAGTGGGGGGGCGAAGGGCTTCTTTTGCCGGGGGGGGGGGGCTTTTCTAGGGGCCAGCAAAGCTTTTCCCTCCAGGGGCTTCCTGCCCTATCCCTAGGTGCCGCAGGGTTCCGCTTACCCCGGGTCAAGTGAACCTTTTTGGATCAATGAAAGATGGTGAAAAAATCCCCAAAAGAGGACTCTTTTTATGTTTTAGAAGTTCCTCTTACTGAATTAGAAAAACAGACACGTGGCCCGAAAAACCCCAGTAGGGGGCTTTGGGGAAAAAAAAAATAAACACATAAAATGCACAAAAAAAGAGAGAGCGAACTCCGAGGCGGCCCTTTATCGGCGCATCTTGGGGCCCCAATGTGGGACCTTGTGGGAATATTTCCGGCGAGCTGTGAGGGGGACCTCACGCCGGGGGAACCCCGCTGCGGAGCAGCGGGCACCATTCTGTGGCACCAGACTGGCAGTTTCCTTCCCCCGGACCGGCCAGGGTTTCCCCTGCGGGTTAGCGCCCTGCCTCCCCGCCCCACCGCAGTCCCAGGGGCCCTGGCGGGGGCCCATGTGCGCCCCAAAATTTCCCCGTTCCCCCTTTGGGGGTCCTCACGATGCCGCAACCAAACCCGGCCTGGAGCTCGATCGCCTCCACTGTTTGGGTTCCCTCCGGGGGGGAGCGGCCAGCTGAGCCATCCCGTCGCAGCCGGGCCCTTGCCTTTAGCTTGTCACGGCCCAAAGCAGCCCCGCCTCAGTCTCATCAAACAGAGTCCCGGGTGGCTTCCCACCCGCCCACGCAGCTTTTGCCAGGCTCTTTCACTTCAAAAGCAGCTTTTACCCGGGGCCCCCCCCTCTGCAGCGTTTTGTCCAATTTCTTGCTGGGTTTTCCGGGTCCTGCCTGGCGCGTCACCCAACCCGGGGGTGGGAGTCGCCACCGGGAAGGTTTGGAGGGACGCCTCCTACTCCTTTATGGAGGGTCTGTCCGCCATGGCCTCCCTGCGGCTGTCTTCCCCGGAGTTGGTGGACGGCTACTCTGCCCCCTCTGCAGGTCCCTTTGTGCGTGGTGCGGCCCTCCTTTTTCAGGACTTTGTTTCAGACAGGTTTGGATTTTTTTTCAGGCTGAGTGCGAAAAGGGAAAATTGCTTAAGGTTTTTTTGGGTTCATCTAAGGACATCCTGAGGATTTGGTTTTAGTGCACTCAGTTCTGGAATCTGAGATTCTCGCTGAAGGATGGCTCGATGCCCCAGCCCCACTCTCCGCTGGAGGTCCCTTCGACATAGCTGTAGAAGCAGCTCAAAGCCTCAAGGATCCTGCCGACATTCAGCCAGAACTTTAGCATACTGCCAAGTCTTCAGAGCCACAGCCGGCCGCCACCGCCAGGTCTTCAGAGCCACAGCCGGCTGCCGCCGCCGGGTCTTCAGAGCCACAGCCGGCCCCCACCGCCGAGTCTTCAGTGCCACAGCCGGCCGCCGCCGGGTCTTCTGTGCCTTGCCTAGTTCCGGAGGAGCCTGAGGGCGGGCTGCCTCCACTTCCTCGCCTGGTTTCGGAGGAGCCCGAGGTCGGGCTGCCTCCACTTTCTCGCCTGGTTCCAGAGGAGCCCGTGGGCGGGCGGCCTCTACTTCCTCGCCATGTTCTGGAGGGGCCCGTGGGCGGGCTGCCTCCACGACCTGGTCCTGAGCACCTTATGGTTTCCTCTGGGGGGTGCTCACGGAACTCATGCCTGACTCCAGAACACAGCCTGACACACAACATGACACACCACAGCCTGACACACAACATGACACACCACAGCCTGACACACAACATGACACACCACGGCCTGACTCCAGGCCAGACACACTACAGCCTGACTCCAGGCCAGACACGCCACAGCCTGACTCTGCTACGCCTGACGACACTATGCCTGGGTCCAAACGGGACACCAGGCCCAAGTCTCCGCCGCGGTTCTGGCCACGCCGCAGACCTCCAGACTCCTCGCTTTGTGGGTTCTTCTGGCCACGCTGCCTGCCTCCTTACCACCTGCACCTCCGTTGCCGGCCCCCTGACTGCCTTCACCTCCATCGCCGGCCTCCTGACCGCCTGCACCTTCGCTGGCGTTCCAGATTGGGTCCAGAAGGAACTGGTGACCAGCCCTTGTGGCTAGTTTTGTTGACGTGGGCTTCAGTTTCTGTCCATTGGTTTGTGTTTTGTTTTTTGGACTCCGTTACCTCGCCTGCTTTTTGGATTTTGGTGTTGGACTTTTGCCCTCTGTCCGAGGCCTCCTCCGCCCGCCCAGCTTGGGTTGTTTTTTCGACTTTTGCCCTCTGTCCAGGACCTCCTTCGCCCGCGCTGGTTGGGGTGTTTTGTTTTTGGATTTTGTGTTACACTTCTTGGACGTCTAGAATCCGACCTTGAGGGGGAGGTACTGTCAGGGTGTGACACTTTTTTGGACTCTGTGTTGGTTTTGGGTTTTGTTTTTCCTCAGTTATTTTGGGTGTTAGGTTGTGTTTTCCCTCCTCCCCTTCATAGCTCCTTTAGTTTATTGTTGTTTTTCTTATGACTTAGTATGGCTTTCTCTTTGTTGTCATTTTGTTGCTATTATTATTATTATTATTATTATTATTGTGCTCTGTTTTCCTTGGGTTCTTTAGTTTAGTTTCCCATCTAGTATCTCTGTGTTATGGTTTGGTATTTGTTTACGTTTAGTTTTGGGCTCTTGCTGTTCTAGTATGGTTAGTTTTTGAGTTCCCGTTTCTGGTGTCTTATTTTCTAGGTTCTGTTCTGTTTATTGTGTGGTCTCTGTGTGTGGCTTTCTGATTCTGTAATTTTTTACGTTTTGTCAGGTGTTTTTCTGGGTACTGTTTTGGTTAGTCCTTGAGTCCTCGTTTCTGGTTGTTTTTTTTCCTAGGTTCTGTTCTGTTTTGACTGTGTTTTTTTGATTGTATTATTAGATCTGTTATCTCCCTGTGTTCTGGTCCCTTGGGTTTGTTTACTGTTTGTCTTGTCAGGCTCCTCATGTTCATGTTTATGCTTGTCTGGTTCACCTGCCCCTCTGTCTTGCTGCACGCCTGTTCCACATCTGTGTCTGTTTTCCCTGATTACCTGCCCCATTGTTTCATGTGCACCTACGTCTGTATTTAAGTTAGTGTTTGTCCTTTGTTTCACGCGGTGCCGTTAGGTCTCTTTGACGTCTCTCTGGGTTAAGTCCGCACATGGGATCCTGTTTTAAGTACCCTGTAAACTGGATTATCTTGTCGACCTGCACCTCGCCTTCATGTGAGTGAACTCTGTAAATAAAAGACGAGTTTTGATCCCACTCTGCTTCCTCCGAGCTTGTCTGCCTTTGGGTCCAGCAACAAAATAGCCCGTAATGACAGCCAGGTCAGATGTAGCTTCTAGAAAGAGAAAAAACAGAGAGAGAACATAGAGTTAAAAGATGAAATAACAGCAAATAACACAAAATTGGAGAGTAGTATGAGAATGAAGCAGAGAGGGTGAAAGTGGTCATTACAGGTTGAAAAGTAAGATTGTTAAATTCATGTTGCAGTCACTGTAGGATAAAATACCTATTTCAATATTTTGTCCCTGTACATAAATGTTTCTAGTCCATCATTCTGATGAAACTGGTGGATCAGTCAATCGGCTCAACTGAATCCTGGGGGGCATTGTCATTTTTCTTGCATTTGTCATCATCGGTTTTGTTGTCAAATTCAGGACCTTTTATACAGGTACTCATGTTATTTTAATGCAAATTTGAAATGGGATGTTTATTAATGTACATTTATTTTGAACAACCACCTGAACAATATTTGATTTTCTCTTCTTTGGTTAGAAAGACCACACAACATAATGAGTTAATCACGTTTTAAGGAAGTGTGTATTTCTTTTTTTTTTTACCGTGTCCTGTCCGGCAGAGTAGCGCTCAGAATTGTTGTCTGAGTGCCAAGAAATTGCCCAACAGATTTACTTTCACAAGCGGAGCAACACAGCTATTGCTTTAAGGCTCTGCTTGATATTTATAAAAGAAACTTTATTATAAACTTTTTTGGGGAATTTTTTCATTGTTTACGGAACGGAGACTGAAATGAAAAGGAAAAACAGAAGCTTGACAAAGAGAGAGAGGGGGCAAAAGGGAAAAAGGGAAAAAAGGAGGAGAGAGTGGAGGAGAGAAACAAGGATGAATAAAAAAAAGATTACACCTGCTTGCTTATACAAAAAATAACACACGGTATTTATGAATGTAAAATGTACTTAGTGAGAAGTGCAGCCCAATATAGATCATCTGTGTATCTATCAACACCTTGTGGGATGCGCTTTGTATACAAGGTTTCTCCACAGAAAAATGCAATAGCGAGTGTGAGGGCCCACCGACCGCCCGTGGGCCCCGGCGGACACTGAGGAGATCCGAGCAACAGACATCCAAAGGCCCCCCAAAGCACAGGAACCCCAGGAGAACCACCGCCGGGACTACCGCAACCCCCCAGAGAAGAGCAGTGGAGAGTCCCAGGGGAGCAGTCAAGCAGACCCCATGATGGACCACCCCGCCCACTACCATGCCCAAGGGAAAGACACCGGCCCAGCAAGCCGAAGGGTGCCACAGCACACGCAGCAAGGAGGCCACACCCCCATCCCAAAAACGCAGACCCACCAACATCCAGGGCAGCCCAAACAAAACAATAGAGCCGAGCCGGACCGCAGATCCCCCTAATCCAGCGCCACAGCATCACCACACATCCTTCTGTCCATTCATAGGGGCATGGCGAAGACCGCTAACCCCGAGCACACAGAACCCACCAGGGAAAAATCCAGCAACGGGAAACCCCACCCCAGTACGAGGCCCAGAAGCCCCGATGCAATGCAGAGCCCAGCGACGCCCGCCCCCGGCCACCCACGCCCGGAGGTCAGAGCCGCCACGCACACGACCACCGCCCCAACACCACAGCACGCAAAACAGGGGAGGACGGAATGCAGCAAAAAGCACCCCGAGCAAAAGCTGCACACAAAACTCACATGCGCAAGTGCACCCCCACCAGCCCCCCAAAAACAAAGCCCCCCGTGAAGCGCACCCCCACGAAAGAAGATCCGCAGCATCCCGGGGCCCAGAACATGCCCGACACCCATACCCCTGCCAGAAGCAGCCCGCAGGAGGCCCCACCCCCAGGCCCTCAAAAGGCAAAAGAGGGCCACAGAGCCAAAAACCAAAAAACCCCTTCGGAAAGCCAAGACCGGTCCACCCCGAGACCAACCCCGGCCCGCCCCTCACCTGAACCTGCAGAAACCCCCCTGACCCCCTCCCCCAGACAGAAAAGGGGCCGGCATCAGTAACCGGAACAAACAAAAACCAAAATCGAGCCGGAACCACCCGGATAAAACAACGCCACACCCACCAAGGCCAACCACCCACCCCCACCCCGGAAGGAAACCACACCCACCCCAACATTCAAAAAACCCCCAAGCACTAAACTTGGACCCCCAGGTTAAACCCCCCCCACCCCTCGGGGCAGATCCTCCCCCCGCCAGCAGAATGTGCTCCTTGAGGAAAGAGCACCTGCCATGGTTTGGGACCTACCCCCATGTGTATTTCTAATTAAACTTTTCCCCAACTTTCTAAGTTATTACGAAGTAATTTTGCCTACCGAACTGGACTCTTGCACCCGAACTATGCAGCGCTGATTTTTTCCCCCCCAAAGGGAAAAACCCAAAAGCCTGCAGTACAAGGAAGATGGAGTAAAACGTTATGTATGCTGCTACAAGATAGACTCACAACCTTGTTAAAAAAGGGTACTGATAATTTTTATGCTTTAATTTCATCTGCTTTTTTTTTTTGTTTTTGGGGTAAAAGAAACATTTATTTAAAAATTGTGTTTATTATTTTCATTTATTTTTCCTTACCTATTAATGGAAAATGTGACTGCTGAGACCTCTTAAACTATGTTTAGCTGGGTAGATAATGTGGTACCTATGTTGACAAAAGGTTCTAAAGGAGCTACATCCCTTAACATTTTCTTTTTTTCCATGAAGTACTTCTGGATCAGTGCTTTTTTGTTCTTTTTGTGTCCTCTCTGTTTTTCTCTAACCCCCAGTCAGTCATGGCAGATGGCCGCTCACCTGACCCGGTTTGCTAGAGGTTTCTTTGTTAAAAGGGAGTTTTTCCTCTCCCGTGTCACTACATGCATGCTCTATTAGGGTTGCTGTAAAGTCAAAGCCAGTACTGTCCACTTCTCTAATGCTCATCGGGAGGAGTGAATGCTGTAAGTCACTGATGGATGCAAACGCTGGGGGTTTTCCTTTCCTTAGACAGAAAAACTTTTTATCCAAATTTTAAAAAATAACTGAATCTGACTGCACTGTTCAATGATTAGGATTTAATTGTAATGTATTACCTGACTGTTTGTGAAGTCCTTTAGCAACATGTTTGTGAATTTCGCTATAAAATTAAAATGATTGAAATTTAATGTTGCTTGTTTCCACTGTGGGGACTGTAGACCAAAAACAAAAAACCCAGCTGCTTTAAGCTCACAAACCAAAATACGCGAGACCTTTTGTTTTAAAAAAGTTTAAAAATTAAAACAGTTTTACATAAAACTTATTTAAAGTTTTAGTAACTTCTTAAAATTCCTGTTTTTCAAAACCCGATTTTAAAGCCCTGTAGTAAGGGGTTCTTTGCTTTGATGTTAACAGGTTTAGTTTTAAATGATTTATCCCCAATTTCCAAATTTTTTTTTTGCTAACTTTTTTTTCTTTTTTTATTTTTAGTTTATTTGTGTTTTAAAAAAATTGTTAGTAACATTGGATGTTTTCACACAATGGGTTTTGTAATATTTTTTTTTAAAAAAGATCACTCTGAAAAGGGGAAACCCTTCCAATGAGATTTTTTCGTAAAATGGAAAAAAAATTAGGGGAAAAAAAATGAAAGTCGTTTTAACTGCAGATAAATACCTTGCACTAAAGGTCATTCAATAGGTTTGGGAACGTCTTTAAAGGGGTAAATTTAGGGAAAAGATAATATTGTTTTTTTGCCCCCAGACTGGTCTATTTGGGATGAAACCAAAAATTTTTTGCCTTTCAAGACCCCAAAGGGTTTTTTTCCCAGAACATCACCAAAAAAATTTACTGAAAAAAAAATCCAAAAAAACTTATTTAACTGGGTTCCCTTTAGCGTTTCTGGGGAAGGGGGGAGCTGATTTAAAAATCACTGCAAAAAAAAAAGATTAAAATTTTCAGGTGTTATGGCTTTTGGGCCCGCCCGGTTGAAACAAGTTTTAACATAAAAAGGGGAGTAATTGAGTTGGCAGATGGGCAGTAAAAACCCCCTTTTTTGAGTTAGTTTGGGCAAACCCAAAAGATCAAAAATCACCAAACCTTTCCCCACTGATTCAAGTTGGTCCCCTGTTTTCCTGGTAGGGAATGAGAAAGGGTTCCAAAAAAACCCAAAAACCCAAAGGGGAGACACGAGTTCTTAAATCTTGAACCGGCAGCGGAGATGCAGGCCCTTCACGAGGGGCCGGGGGGGACCCGAGATTCGGCATCTAAGGGAAGCCCCGGCAACAGAGAAGGAAAGGGAGTAAGGTGGGGCCCCGGGGCGACAGAAAATGCAGGCGTCCCGGAGGCCCCGGCCGGCCCACAAAAGATGCCCGGCATTAGGAGGCCCCCCGGCCGGCGACAGAGATGCCCGGGAGGTCAGGTTTGGCCCGGCCCCGGGGGAGGCCAGGCCCGGGAAACCCCCGAAGGAGGTTTTTCCTCAAATGGTTCCTTGCGGTGTTTGGGCCCAAAACCCGTTTCGCGACACTTGGACCCAGGCAGGGGGCCCCGAGGCCCTTTAGCCTGGCCCTCCGACTTGGACCCCGGCAGGGTATCCGNATTTTTTTACTAAGATCTCAGCAAGCGCCACTGCCGTGAATCACGATGTTTTTGCGCACAACAAACCGCGTTAGGGCTGATTTGACCATCATTTTCGAAGTGGAGGCAGCTGGCTTGACCAAATTAAAACAGAGGCAGCCACCATGGCAACATCCTGGAGGCTTTTACAACTGGTCTTGCACCCTCTGCCATTCTTGTGGCAACCTGTGGCACCATCATGGCCAAGGACTCCACAGAGAAATAACTATAATGACAATTCCCATTTGCCGAAAATCAGCATTTGCTGCGGCAGCCGGTGTGGCAGCATCTTAGAGGCTATTACTGCTGTTCCTGCTTGCAACCTGTTGCACCCTGCGGTGGTGGAAGTACCATTTCTAGTTGCTACTGCCACGAATTGAGCTTGTTGTCTCTCAAGTTCTAAGGACCGACCACACGAAAAACAAAACTGAGTTAATCTACTCATATGTGTGCCACAAAACGGGGTAAACACTATTCGATTGCTGTCCATCTTGGGTCACCATGAGGGCTCCCGTTATCACTTCTGGGTCAGCGTCAGAGTTGGTACATTCCCTTTCCGTAAGATTTTGTCATTTGTAAATGTGTTTCGGGACTTGTAAAAGTGTTTCATGTGTTGTTAAAGTGTTTTCTGAAATGTGAATTTGTTTTCTGACATTTAAATGTCTTTTCTCAAATGTGAATTTGAAATGAAATTTGTCTCAGGCTTTGCAAAAGTGTTTCAGATATTGTAATATTGGTTTGCTCCTCTCGGCCACTGTATTTTTAGGAATAACATTTTTTACTTTGACTGAACAGCTGGTGCATTGATTTTGTATTAATGGGAGTGATAAAAAAATGTTAATGCTGTTTTCTGGACACATGATTGTATAAGTGACAAAACTAGAAAGTTTAGGCTGACTGAGTAGCAGAATGGCTAGTTGTCTCCTGGCGATTAGTATGTTGTCATTTTTATTAATTTTAGTCATCATGATCAAATGAAACGAGCAGGTCTTTAGCAGAGAGATTAATTTTCCATGGCATCCTCATATTAAAAGGCTTTACCGATGCATGCTAATAGCATAGTTGCCTCACCTGGAGCAGCGGTGGCATTTACATCATGCCCCTAAACTCTGTCCTTTTATAGACTTTTTTTCATTTATTATTACCAAAATTGTGAACAATATAAAATAATAATTCTGTCCTGCAAAGCCGATACATATCCCCAGAAACAAAGAAAAGCCCCTGATGAGTTTTTCAATGAGAGTTTATATCCTACACTGAGATACAGAACATCACAGGATGGGTTGTTTTGTGTGTTCTGTGTGCTTTTTTCATCTGGTGACATGATTCTCCGAACAGCCAGTGAGTGAATGGAGTAACACCAAGTAAATTGTCACCAAGCACCTATCAATGTAAGCCCAACAGCGTGCACAGTTATGTGCTTTCAGAGTTTCTACGTGTCTGCTAGGGGAGAGAAAATCTATTTGTGGAGCATTATATCACATCTATCAAGAAATGGTGGAATGAAACAAGCACGGCTTTAAAGCAATTATTGACCTTATTGCCAGCTTAGGAAAACAAATTGTACATCTTAGAGGTCTGATGTATGTAGCAATTTCAGTGCATTTCTTGAGTATCCTGCAGATTGTGATGCAAACCTAAAACAGTATCTGCAGCTTGCACCTTCAAATGCAACTTACTCTGGACATCAAGTACAAAACAAAATAATAGACTTATGTGGGAAACAGATTCAGAACACTATTCTTGAAAAATGCAAAAGACCATAATGTTTTTTTATCCTGTCAGATGAAACAGTTGGCATCAGTATTTCAGAAAAGATCTCTTTTGGTCTGCAATGTGGAATGTGACTGGAAACATTTCGATTCAAAATGACTTTTTTTGCTTCACTTCTACTGCTGATACCACTGGTGAGACCTTAACAAAGACCATACTAAACAAGCTGGATGACTTTAAGCTACAGCCAGACAGTATTGTAGGACAAGGCTATGATGAAGCTGGTAATGTGCAAGGTGTGAGGCTTTCAAGCTCGCATTAAACAGTTAGATTGGCAGTCGTGCATTCAGCGCACATGTTATAGGTTCAAAATAAACTCATTACAGTACAACATATTGTATCTTTCATCAGAGCCTCACCAAAACATTACACATCTTTTTGGATAACTGTAGCATACACCAGCATTTGCAAGTGTGGGTCTCTAGTCACATGCTCACTGTTGTTTCTCTGATCCTGAAAGTATAACATTTAAGTAGAGGCATCCTATTTCCTACTCTCAAACAATTTATTGAAACAGTGGTAGATATACCACAACAAAAAATGTCAATGTCTCAGTTACGTGTCATGTACCCTCAAGCATCAATTACAGCTTGACAAGGACGTCTCATGCTGTTCACAAGTTGACTTATTGACTGCTGAGGCATGGTAACCCACTCCTTTAGAAGGGCAACCCTCAGGTCATTAGGTTTCTGGCAGTCATGATCCTCTAGACGGTGACACAGCTGATCCTTTAAGTTTTCTATGGGATTCAGATCTGGAGAAAGTAGAGGCCATTCTATTCGAGGTACCCCAGTTTTCAGAAGCCGTTCCCTAATGATGCAACCTCAGTGAGCTGGAACATTTTCGTCCATGAAGATGGAATTAGTCCTGTGTTGTTCATGCAGGGGCACAATGGCTGGATTAATGATGTTAATCAGGTAGTATGGGCTTTGTAATTGGTACAATTTGGGAATTGTACACTAATACATAAAAATATAACGAAATTTCAAAAACAGCTTAAATAATCACTTTGATCGGTTTCAAGAGGTACTAAGAATAATTCCTCTGCATATGCATTACTATGACAGTTCTTCATCTGAAATAACTTTAATTATGACAAGCTGCTCAATTCTTTTAACTTCATCATGTTTTGTCTGTGTTAGTGTTTGATGAAGGACAGGAGAAATTCACCATGTTGAATGTTCATGTGATGTTGCAGGTTGTCCAACATTGCTGGTGCAGACCAGATCCTGGTGCTTCACAGAGGACTGATCATAGAGAGAGGGGGGTAAGGAGTGTGTGTGTGTGTGTGTGTATGAGGACCTCTGGCTGTGAGAAAGATACCAGAAGGGACACACACACATACACACATACAAAAAATCGCTCTGTTAGCTGCCAAATGGCTGTGGAGGCATACAGTTTTTTGATGTAGAAGCTGTGTATGAAAACTCTTACACTCATGCATTCTAACAAAAGATAACATCATGGTATTGATAAGAGCACACATGAGTAATGGTTTTAACACAGAGAGCTGCTGCTGTCGTTCCCTCCCACACTGCAGAGATGTGTTTGTACCTGCAGGCATGTGCATTGAAGACTGACCAAAAACCATTCATCCTCTGATTGACAATGTGATGTAAACAGAAGTCCAAGCCATTTAATCTTCGGTGTCAGAATACCACCAGTTTTTAACACTGAGTGTGGGAAAAATTAATGGAGCAGAGTCAGGAGCAGGCCACATCCAATCCTCAGGCTTAGTTACCTGAATCAGCACTGAATTTGTTTGTGAGTAAACTTTTCCACTCCCCAAATCTGAGCTGTTTAAGACATTAAAGGAAATGTAAAAAAAAAAAAACCACAAACATTTGTTTCAAAAGGTTTTGTTTTAAATGCTGATATTCATCATTTTTGCATAATAAAGATGCAACACAATTTAAGAAGTAGTAAAACGTTTATCGCTTTGAACACTTTGTTTTCCAAGAATTCCTAATAAACATAGTGACATTTAGAATACCAAGCAAGAAAGCAACCAAGAGTCATTTTACCTCTCTCTGCCTGATAACACATCCTATGGTGTGAAATAGTACTGGGTGCTTTTAATGGCATTTTTGGATTCAAAATTGAGCACACAGTTAATAGGTCAGTACTGCAGCCAGGTTGGTTCAGAATGCTGTTGCAAAAAATGCAAAAAATAAAAATTTCTGGTAAAGATGTAAATTTAGAGACAGCAAATGTTTGAAGTTCTCTGCTGTGTGTTTTTGCATTAATGCTGCTGCCATCACATAAATGGAGAAAAGCTTTGCTAAGGGAACTAAGACATTCATACTATCACTGAGCCCAGCTTTTGGACTTGTTGCTAAGACTAAGAGTGATAATCTTTGTTCTGAAGCAAACTGTGTCCATAATTTACTCCAAAATATGTGAAATGCACATTCATATTTCCACAATCATCATCCACACTGTTGAAAGCTATTGCAAGACAGCCTCTGGATGAGATTAACTTTATTTTCTTGCTCTGCACTGATTCGAGTAGGCCTGCAGGATTTTAAAAATGATACCATGATGATATTATAGTTCCATGTTTTTCTCTCACTCTCCTCTTCTTTTGCATGTAAATTTATGATGCTTCCAACACTTTCTGTAATCTTTAGTATATTTGACACCATTGTGTACATCAGGTGTAGGTATCTACTTCAGTGCAACCCTATGCAATGAGCTTATTCCTGACAGCTGGAAGACAAGAGTCAACAAACATTGCATTATAGTTTGTATGGTATTAATATTGCTCGCACTGATACTGTGATGAAAATCTGTTTGCAATCTGTTGTTTAAAGTAGGACTTGGGAGTGTAGCTCCATACTGTCGTGCCTAAAAGGTTTCACCGGGTAGTTTTCTATCTGTTCTTGGTGCAGGACCATCTGTGGGATCACAGATTTGGAGGTCATTTGTTTAGAGTTAAAAAAAATGTACATTTCAACCTTACTGCTGTTCACCTGTATATTCTTAAATGGAAAAGTGGGTTTGTTTGGAAACGGAGACAAGCTAAAGCACAGGCTCAGGTGTAAGAGTTTAGAATCTGCTTATAGAGCATTCACTCACAAAGGCCTAAAGTGCTTTGGGCTTGAATGTGTTTCTCTCAGATTCTTAATAATTCAGTTTGCAACAAATTCTGTCTACTGCAGGTAAGGCACCAGGTGTGTGTGATGTGAAAATTTAGACCATAATAATTTATCTCAAAACTTTTTCCACCTTTAATATGTGTACTCTTTAGTGCATCTGAAAAACATTTTTTACTTTCCTTAAAGAAGAAAAGTAAAACAGTAAATAGTGTAATAACCTGGTTGCATAAGTGTGCACACTCCAAAGCATCTAAACAATCAGTCATCCAACCATTCATACACAGACAACAGTGGGACACATTGTAGCCACAGCTGCCCTGGGGCAGCCACCTAGCCCTCTGCCCATCGACAGGCAAGGTGGGTGAAGTGTCTGAGATGGATGGGGCAGGGGTTCGAACCAGCAGCCCATCGGTTACAGGACGAACCCCTACCACTTGAGCCACTGTCGCCCCTTTAATAAAGTTTATCTGTCCCGGTGGGATTTTCCTGACATTTACACTGTTTAGCATAGTTTGAAGAAATGCTACAAAGAAAAAAAAATACATCTCAACAAATGATTTCAGTCAGGGGAATGATAAGAAGAAAACCCATAGCATTATGTGCAAAGCATGGCACACTGAACATGGTCATCAACAAATGAAGAAAATACAGGACTACAGAGACTGTTCAAAAACTGGAGGCTTTTCTAAAATAGATAAAAGACAAGACACAAATTGGTCTGGAAGGCTGCCAAGATGCTGCTGACAACACTGAACAATGTTGCGGGAATTTCAGGCACCAGGTGTGTACTACTGGTTGTGTTCTACATGTGCTAACAAGCTCCCCTATTCTCCATGTATTATTGGACTAAGACGTAGGCTATAAAATGGAACCTTCTTCTTCCAAAACAAATAAATAAGGCCTGGCTAAAATCTCCCTAAAGAAGGTGGCAGAGTGTGCTATAGCCTGATGTAACAAAACCAGAATTTTTGGTCCACAATTCTAAAAGGTAAATTAAAAAAACAACATGGAACACTACTACTAACCCACTACTACTACTAACACTACTAGAATGCCATATCCACAATAAAACACCTTGGTGGTAGCATCATAGAGTCTAGGTTACTTTTTTCAATTTAGTTGAAGTGCATGAAAATGTGAACAATTCCAAAAATCAGTTAGTTTTGACCCAAAACCTTTAGCTGTCTGCTAAAAAGCAGAGGATGAAGAGGGACTCTTTCAGCATCAATTCACATCTGCCCATTTTACTGTGAAAGCAGCGATATATGAAGGATTAATCACACTATAATAAAGAATACATTCAGAAATAAATATAATAGCTTAATTACTGATTTACTTGGCCGATAAATAATTTTACAAATAATGTAATGTACCATTAAATGCAACAAAATTACGAAGAAAAAATTTCTTTAACTGATCGAATTATCAGAGAAATCGATGTTTCATTTTCAATCTTTAGCTGTTATATTTTATCTCCGCACCATTGTTCTTGTTTTGTTTTGACAGATGACAATTTATTAATATATTATTTTCCTAGCCCTTTTATTTTTTCTGATTTAATCCCTCACACATTTATTTAAAGAAAATGTTTTACAAAAATAGGTGGGGGGGGGGGGGCTATGTACTCTGACTGATGCAAGCCCTATTATGGTCTTTGCCATCCAAGGGGAAGGGGCTGTATGCTTTGAAGAAAATTATAGGTAGACATCTTGATGAGGCTATAATTTAAAAATCCCACATGAAATATGAATATTGAGTGAAACTGAACTGTTAACCAGGACAGAAATCATCCTTGAATGACAGTGTAATTTAGAAATATTGTTAATATGGTGATGATTATTGGCCATATTTACTAGATTTTATTTTCAAAAATGTATAACTGAATATCGTCAGGAAGTATCATTAGAAATGCCGAAAGACTCTAATTTACCAATAAAGTTCTTAAAATATGGTTCCTTCTGGAAACATATTGGAAAAACAGCCCTTCACTGAGGCATGCTTTTATTTTGAAAACAGGTGAAATAGTGAATGCCTTAATACTTATAATTCATCGCCAAGCTGAAGTATTCTCTCAGTTAGAGTAAATAGGATAGTGTGAACCATCCCAACTAAGAGAGCTACCTACCACCAAATCCACATTGCTCCTGACTTCTTTGGGAACAACTTGACAGAAGTTAGGTTAGCCGTTTATACCAGCTCCTTTCCGAACCAGACAGGCAGCCAGCAACACCGACCTCCCAGAGGCTTGACCACAGGGAAATAGGTGGGAAGCTGAAAAATCTGTCAAAAAAATAGAAAATAGAGAGACTTTAAAAAACAAAACAAGAATAAGGGCACAGAGATAAATTATCACAACTAATGATTGAAATAGAAATATCAATTTATGTCTGATATTTTTATCAGTTCATTTGATCAGTTCGATCACAGTTTTGGTTTTGTTTTATTATTTCATTAGTAAAATTATCTATTGGGCCAGTATTTCATGTATTAAGAATTAATATTATATTAATTGTATTAATTCTGAATGTTTTCCTAATTATGGCAGGATTAGTCCTCCATATTTATAGACCTTAAGTGATCACACATAACATAGAGAAGCTCTGGGTTAACTTCTCTGCTCTTCAACTCTTGGCCCCCTCTTTAAATTCCTCCTACCTGGTTTCTAGTGCACTTTCCCCTCTCTCTCACCACCGTCTCTGTTTTTCTCCATCTGTCTCTTTTGCACCAACCTGTTCTGCCTCTTGCCCTCCCTGTCTGTAGCCTCTATTTCTGACCCTCTCTGGCTCCTTCTGTCTGGCAGTCCAGACAGGAACACGCTTGTGCTTTTATTAATTTATACTAAAGTTGGTTCAGGGCTGCAGGCAGGGTTTTATACAGCTTAACTCTGTTCTTAAAGCAGCACTGGTGTCATAAAACATTATGAGTGACCTATTAACTCCCCCACATACCCTTCTTTTTTAACACTGTTTTAGCTAGTTATCAGAAATGGAACCTGATTGTTGATTTTATCTGAACTATGTTGAAAGAGCCATACAAGCGTTGTCTAGAATGTAGCATTTTAAGTGAAACTGTGGAAAAGATGACTGACTCTTAGCTTGTGTTGTTTTGATTTTTTTGTCTTGTTTCTCAGATCTCTGCAGACATGAGGAGCTGCTGAAAGAGGAAGGTCTATATGCAGCCATGCGGGGGAAACAGCAGAAAGGTCCTGGCCTGGAAACAGAGATGCAGACCAGCAACTGCTCTCAGGATGATGTTGGAACTGAACACAAACACATTTGATGCTTTCAGTCCTGTCAGGGTCAACATCCAGCAACCATATCAAAACAGTGTTAAAATGCAGCTATGACTTTCCAAGACTGATTAATACAATTTGCTACAGATGCAGGATTCACATAAGATTTTCTCATAAATACATTAGACTGCAATTGTAATTTACCAGTTCAGTACAGTTATGGAGACTTGGGTTAAAATCCCATTATATTTGCTATTGTTTTTGATCCAGTTTTATCTGATAACATGGAGGGCAATTTCACACCACAGTAGTCTAAAAACTTATTTCTACTTCTTTTTACGTGTCCTGTCCTGCACACAGCCAGCCCCGGACACCAAGAACCACCAACGCACCGACCGGCAGAGGTACCAGACACTTGCATGGAGTTTAAGGGGAGGGAAATAGGCCCCACTAGGCCACCCCAACCAGAACACAGATATCGAACACATGTCCCTGAACACAAATGCCATGAACCCTTATCCACAGGGGAACATCCCCACAAGAGAGCTCCACCCCTGGAAAATTGATGAAGACACATCCGCGCAGTGCGAGCCCCGCACACAGCCCCTGCTCCAAGCACCCTGAAAACTTATTTCATGCTCATTCTGGTTTCGGAACATATTACCATACACAGGGTACCTCTAAATCATACATTTTAAGCATATAAAGTTTCCAAAGCAGGGACCATAAAAGTGGTAGAATTTGCTGCCATGATAAAGTGGAAAGTATTAAAGTTTGCATTTTTTTAATCCCAAAGTTTAAGCATGGAATGGAACACATACGTGTTCATCAAGTTGAGATGGAAATGTACGTAGCGCATGGCCAATGGCTATTGATAAAGAACTATTGTGTAGTTGGAATTAGTAATAGTATTCCACCATTCCCCTTTTATCTCCAGTTTCATTGCTTTTGGGATCAGCATTTACCAGTTACAATGTATACAGGAAGCAGGAAGTTCAGCAACATCAACAGCTTTGAATCTACAATATATGCTACCAACCATCTGCATTCCTGCACTCCCTACAAATGGTAGCTACAACAACATTAGTCTTGTTATGCAAACATGTGGAACAGATGTCTCCATATTCATATGCCAAAGTAAACATCAGGAAAGTGAAACTGTAACTCTCTCGGAATAAACTCAGAGTTCAAATATGGACAGTTTTATTTAACTTTCTTTAATCAGTTAAAAGTGTCTGTAAAAAAGTGTTTTTTATTCCACATACTCGGTAACACTGACTGTTTAAAATGCCTATTTGTAAAACTGAAAATCTAAAGAATTTGATAAATCTTCAAGTGAAAGCTCCCCTACTCTAACATCTATAAAAGTAACTCTAGAATACTGCATCTGTGTTTCCTTTATGCTTGACATTTCTTCCTGTTATAAGGGAGCTGATTTTCCACATGCTTTATCAGGATGAAGGATTGTTGCAAAGTCAATGACTTCATGCAAATGGATGTGCTTTCCAAACAACTTTTAACCAACTGGCAACCCTAGGATGGATTTTGACTGTATATATTTGATTTTGAATCTGTATTTATGATTGGATTGTTTTGAACTTAATTGATTATATAATTGGATACTGTTAAGACCCGTTTCTCTTGTAAAGTACAATGAGATGACACTGTTGCAGATTGGTAAAGGCTATAAATCAATATATTATTATTGAATGATAAAAAAATTAAATTGGTTTGAATTTAATTTAATTTAGTTGTGGGAGAAATATCTAGCAGTTTGAACATTCTTCCCCCAGCATTATAGGCCAAGCTGATGATATTACTTGTTTTGGTAAAAACATCCTGGATGAACTAAAAGGGCTGGGGTCAAAGGTTATTGTTTGGAGTAAATCTATACGAGTGGCCTGAGGGCCTGACAATGACAGATGAAGTGATTGTCCAATCAGAGCTATGTCACATTACCAATAAAGACCTTATCTGTGGGTAAAGGTTGTTTTGAAGGATTAAAAAGTTTACATTTTTGTGACAAAAAACAGAGTATGCTTTTTAAAGATTCACTGCAGTGTTGTATATGAGTGCTACTGGTCAGTAATAAAATGAGTTGAGTTTTAAATTGAATGTTCAACAAAGATTAACCTGTTCTCAGTACAGAAACAGGACTCTGCAGGCTGGTCAACTTCTTCCACACCAAATTCGCTCATCCATCTCTTTATCAACTTAGCTTTGTGGACTGGTGCGCAGTAACTACAGGAACAGACGGGACCATCCCCAAACTGTTTCTACAATGTATGAAGCCTGATGATGTCCAAAATGCCTTGGTAAGCTAAAACATTGATAGTTCCGTTATCTTGAACTGAGGGGCCAAGCCCAACTCGTAAAAAACAGCCCACTCCATAATACCGTCTGCACCAAACTTTACTCTTCACACCTTGCATTCTGAAGAGTGCTGTTCGCTAGCCAACTTTCAAACCCAGTTTCCACGACTGGACTTATTGTACACTTCTATCCTATCTAGGGATGGGTAGCTTTCACATTTAAACTGATACAGTACCAATGCCCGGTACCTAGGAAACAGTATCGGTACCAATTTTCATTACTTTTGTCTGTGTTTACATGGTAATACATGTTAATTTGTGCACTAATAAAATTCCAAAATTTTTCAATTCAACATTTATTTCTCAATATATAAACGCCAATGAATATATGATAACAAGATCCAGCTGTTTGTATTGTAACATCTCAGTTTTCTTCTCCCATGCTGCTGGCTGCAGACGACGAGTCGCTAACGCATGCTAACACTGCTGAATGCAGGAATTGCAGCTGTAGATCTGAGGCTGTCATATATTATGCACTGTCCAGCCTTGAGAAAAATCTTGTGCTTAACCAGGTGCTTCCTCAGATTAGAAGTATTCCTCTCGCTGGCCTTGCACTTCACGTCACAAATATTGCAGAGGGCGTAATCTGCATCGCATTTGGAAAAGTTGTGCATAACTTTCGAGCGCTTTCTATCATGGAAAATCGCCCACTCTTCCACTCCCTGTCACCATGATGTGTTTAGGTACCAAAACATGGTTCCATTTTTACGTGAATAGGTACTCGGTAGTGGCTGCACGGTGGCGCAGTTGGTAGCACTGTTGCCTTGCAACAAGAAGGTCCTGGGTTCAACTCCCAGCCAGGGGTCTTTCTGTTCTCCCTGTGCATGCATGGGTTCTGTCCAGGTACTCAGCTTCCTCCCACAGTCCAAAAACATGACTGTTAGGTTAATGGGTCTCTCTAAATTGCCCTTAGGGATGAATGGGTGTGTGTGTGGTTGTTTGTCCTGTGTGTCTCTGTGTTGCCCTGCGATGGACTGGCAACCTTGGTGTACCCTGCCTCTTGCCTGTAGACTGTTGGAGATAGGCACCAGCTCCCTGCTTCCCAGTATGGAAGAAGCGGGTATAGAAAATGGATTGATCACTGGTACTCAATAGTATCAACAGTACCTATAAAAGTATTGGTACTGATGCCTAATCCTATCACTGTAGTAACCTGGAATTCACTGAACTCCTGAGATTGACCCATTTTTGTACATGCAGTCTGCATGCCTAGGTGCTGTATTTTATCAGCCTGTGGGTGTTGTTCAATGATTTTGAGGGGTAACCCAATACTTGGAAATAAAGTGTATATCCTGATGTGATGTAAGAACCTACTGGTTGCATGCAGAATACCTTTGCTCATTCTTTATTATGGCATTTATATTTCATCCACCAAAAAAAAGGGAATTGGTATTGTATTGTACAAAATGTATTGAAATCTCACTGTGAACTTTTAAATCCATATTAGGAGTTTAAGGAACCAGGTTACCTCCTAAAGCTAATCAGGGCTGTTGTTGGTAGGCTGTTGCTGAGAGGGTCAAGCGCTGGAAGATCAGCAGTTTTAGTCCACAGCCTCTCTGTATGTCATGTTGCCCCAGAGCAAAACACTGCACTCTGGTATGTGCTGAGTGTAAATGTGCTAGGTGTTGGGACGCCATGGACAGAATGGTCATATTAGTATCTTCTAAATGTGGCGTATGCGTTCATTAGGTTAGCTGTTTAAAAATGCAAAACAGACAAGAACTATCAGTTTTATGTACTTTATTGATCTTTACTTAAGATTATTTATTGCATGCAGCTGGAACCATTTCATCTAAATTACACATCACACACTGTACTGATCATTACACAAACAATGATAATCTGGACCTCATATTCCAGTTTTTTACTCAGAAATTGTTCCTTTCAACAAGTTTTATCTTTTGATTGAACAAACACCAAGTGTTACATTTATATAACACGAATGTGCAACACAGCAAGAAGAAAAGACAATACAACAGGATGTGCTTCATAGGATCATTGTTTATACACTTAGACACACGTCACTGGACAGAACATTTTACATCGTGTTAAGTGTTAAGAAGAAGTTCAAATTTTTCATATGAAGGGATTTAGCACACAGGTTCTTGTGATCTGATTAAATGCAACAGTCACAGCCATGGCACCTTTTTTCTTAATTATGACCACAGCCAACTAGTTTGTTGTTTGTTGCTTTCTCCAGCTCTTCTGCTTGGACCTCCTGACATCATGCAATGTGTGGTTTGAAACGTTTGCCCATTCTTATTGAGGGATTATTGAGGGATTCAAAACTTTCCAGAAAAATGAAAGTCAGACCAACTATGAACATGTTTTTAGATTATGTTCAGATCATAACTCACAGTTAATACGATCAAGAGATTCAATGGCAGTTGCGGTGATTCCTGAACAACTCACACCACACTCTTTTTGCAAGATCTTACTGCTTCCATCACTCATTGCAAACCAATACATTAAAAATGCAAAATGCTTGGGTAGTAATGTATCGTTATAACAAAGGCATGACTGGAAGTGAACAGTCATCAACTGGAGTTAATGTGGGAAATAAGAATTCATATGGGAAATAAACTCAAATGTTGAAGCAAAATGTGCCTCACCAAACCTTCAGGGGTCTTGTAGATTTCACTTAACACTCTTTAATGAGAGCTTTGGAAAAAGATGCTTAATTTGTGTAAAACTGATTGTGCTTGCAAATGTTATCCTGCTGTTCATTACGGCAATAGTTTTCTAATGATGTTTTTGTTAGATGAATTCACCACAGTCACCATGTGAATGGAAAATATAGTTGTGTGTTTTGTTATTGTGATTGTCTTTTACCAGAGGTCAAAGACAAAGAAATGCTGAGCAGTCAGAGGGAAGGCATAGTGGCAGCTTGCACAACAATTTAAAAGGCAGATTTGAAAGATGTGAATGGCATTTAAGAGAGGAAAATAAGTAGTGAATGGGATAAGAGAGAAGAAAAAATGTTGTTTGCATGACAGATTAAAATAAGATCATGAAAGGACACTGGTGTTAGGATAAAAATAGACTGATGGTTGGAACTAAAATGTTAAAGTGCACACAAAGTACACACACAAACACACACTTTGACCATAATGTAAGCTAGTGCTGGCCCTTGAGATAGGCTGTCCTTTTGCTGAACTCATGAACACACACAGACACACACACACATACACACACAGACAGCGATCACATGGTGTTCAGGGCATCCCACTTAGAAGGTGATGCCATCACAGTAGACTTATGTTATAAACTAAACACATCAGTGTAACAAGAAGTTTTAAACCCCCAAACCTGCACACACACAGTGGCAAATCTACACATCTGGAATTAAAATGTCTGTGCCTGTCCTGTTTAGATAAGTCTTTGTTGGTCTCACTTAGTTGGTCCTCCCATGCTTCTGATACCACAGAGCAGTCGGCAGATTCTGGCAACCCTGATACTCTCGCCGCATCTCACTGTCTGTAAGAGGAGGGGTGGCATTACATGGTGCCCCTGCCAACGTCACATTTAAGAGACCGGCCCATGGCTCCAATAGGCGAGACATTCCTTCAACCTGGAAAAAAAGTATTGGTGTGAAAGGAGATCAGATGAAGTGTTCACAAGACCAAGGGGCAAAAAGTACATAAAACTTGCCCTCTCCAGGTGGTCTAACAGGCAAGTGGCAGCACTTATAGAGGACCAGCTGCTTTCATTCCAGCCCGGAAACAGCCTGTGGTTCTGGTAGCTCTGGGTCTGTCGGGACTGACACTGGATCAGGACCACATTATGGTGTTTCTGGGAACTTCTTAGCCTCTTGTACAGGACCCCACTGTAGCTCTGATCCACAAACAGGAGAACACGAGTTGCCCTGCAGCCGGCCAGATCGGCCAGGAGCTCGCTCACAGAGTACCTCTCCTTCACATCAGCCTGCCAGGATAAGGATAGTTAGATTTATCAAAGCAACTTTCATGTAATGAAATGTGATCATTCAAATGTAATTTTCTGTGCATGTACACTTGTATCATGTAGCATTTTAGATGGTTACTTACAACATTTTGTTTAAAATTGAATTTGCATCATTGCACAAAGCTCTGCTCTAATATTCTCAAACGCGGCACAGCCCACCTGAAGCTGTTTCCTAGTAATATTTTTCACTAAAGAATTGGAAAGACAAAACTCTTGAGACTGTTTAACTTTGAACAAAGAACACAGCATTGTGTGCAGTAAAATAGTTAACTTGTGGTTTAGAAGTAGGCATGTGTGCTTGAGCAGTATTACCACTCAGGATTTAATTAATTAAATTATGTGCTTCTAACCCTAATAATATCATATATGCAACATCAATTTAGTCTTCACAGTTGTCCAAGATCAGCTTTTCCCAACTTCATGACTTTATCAGCAGAGGTTAAGGAAAAGGGCTTAAGAAGACACAACCAGAGGTTTTTCTCTGGCTCTTCAACTGGATCTAAACGAGAACTGCCACATGAATTTAATGAACTCCTCCTTTGCCATTGCCTCTGCATTAGTCAATACATTAGTCACTTAGTTTTATGGAATTAAGACTAAAGACTAAAAACTTTTTAAAGTGTGTGTGGCTGCAAGATCAAATGTTTTCTTTTAAATGTTGGATATCATGCTTCAATTCTACCATCCTGTGTTTTCAGTCTTCTTTAATGACACCTTGTTTTTGTTTTAGTGTGCATCTGCCTCTGTGAAACATAAACACCACCACAATTTGCTCCTTTGGCAGTGCTTCTAAGGAACCATGTGATATCCATTCACTTATTGTGTAAACGTTTATTTTTTGTAGTAAGGTAATCTATGACTTATGACTTACAGAGATTAAAAATCATAGAAATGCTATGATTTAATGTATATAACATAATTTCTGTACTAGTTCCATTTATCTGGATCCCTGTTTGGGCCTGTTGACCTACAAAATATGGCAGATTATGACTGAAGTGACTTGCTACTGTTTTATCTAATGAAGTTTATTCTCTTATTATAAACAGCAACCTCCTAACAGTCCTCCCATGCAATGGTGATCAGTATGAGTGTATGACTGTGTTTTTGTTTGTGTGTTCCTCTTACAATGCCGTTCAGGTTGGCGTCCCACAGCAGCATGGTTCCGTCGGTGCGTGTTGGAGAGTTCAGGTACAAAACCAGAGTATCAGCACAGTGTTGCTTCCGGCAAATGTATGAAAGGTGGTTACGGATCACTCCCTTCTCTGTAGCCGAGTAAACACCTTCTAGATCTTCAGTGCATGTAGGAGAACAGAAAAGGTAGGTGTTAAATCAGCTCTCACATATCTTGTGGTGGTTTTGCTGTTTGCTTTGCAACAGAAGACAGCTCCACCTATTCGGACAACTTTCCCTGGTCTGATTTGTAAAAATCTTTTGTGAATTGTTTAATTTATTTCTTATTTTATAAGAATGATGTTCACAGATGTTTCCTGTGTCCATCCAGAAAGGGTAAAAAGAAAATATGTCTTCTGTCAGCTCTTGCATTTTAACAAGATGTGGCCTTTACAAAGTTCTAAACTTAATTAAATCCGACCTAAAAATACAAAGCAACACACACCAGATTTCGCCATGTCATCATATTTTAAACAAAGAGAAAGTTGAAACAGAAAAAACTAAATATATGCAAATACTTCAGTTTAAAAGAGGTGTACTCAGGGGCCTGAATCCATCACAGGAAATACTGTTCGGTATGATCCACATGGACCATTTAGGTTATCAGCGAATGTTTTCACAGGACCAAATCTAAACAAGGGAGGCAGTTTTAGTTTTTATGATCCCAGGGTCTGGAAGAACTTCCTGAGAACTTAAGATGTGCAGAAACGTTGGTTACTTTAAATCAGGATTGAAATTATTATGGTTCACTGCTGCTTCCCAGAAAAGGTAAAAGCTTACTTATCAGATTATCACTTTGATCATTTGTTAATCACTTTATCACAATTATTGATTGTCTATGTTTTGTACTGCATGCCTTTTACTGTAATTTCTGACTGGTTTTTCATAAAAAACATTTTTATTTTTAGGGATATGGAATACTGAATTATATTTGTCTACAAGTTTGAGTGATTGTTAACTCCCTACCAAGAAGCTGTCCGCTGTTGGCGAAGAAAGTCTTGATGTGATCTTTATGAAAGCCATTATTTCTGAGCATTTTGTAGAACCCCTGAAGATTCTGAGCATGATGCTGAAATGTCATCTGTGACTGCCAGCCACCTGTACACAAGCACACACACACACACACACAGAGATGGTTAGATTTCTACCACTTCAGTCATTAACCCATTTATTGCATTTAAGAAAAGGGTTTATGTCTGGTTTCTGGGGAAGTGGTGGCCTAGTGGAGGAGGGTTCGAATCCCACAGCCTGCCACTCTGCGTCCCTGAGCAAGAAGCCTCTGAATGGGCTCCGTAAGGGATGGGTTAAATGCAGACGATAATTTCTCCATTGTGAGAATAATTATTTAGACTTTATTAATCTCAATCTCAATCAAGACTTGATTAAGATCAATAAAGTCTAAATTATTATTATTAATATTATGAGTCTCAGGCATGAAAACTGCAGTCAGAATGATCATACCAATGTCACATGGGTTTATGACCCAGTTTACATCTGGTCCATTCTTTGGGTCATAGTTACTTGTTAGATGCTTCCTAACAATGCCAATGTGTGAGTTGCCTTGGTTCCACAATTTAAGGTCTGAATAGTAGTGAAACCACCTGGGCACTGATCTCAGTCCGACTGAAAATGTGTGAGCAGGGCTGAAAAGGTGTGTTTGACAGCCCACAAATCTGACTCAGTTACACCAGTTCTGTCAGGAAGAATGGGCAAAAAGTTCAGCAAATGGTTGCGAGAAGCCTTTGGAAGGATACCCAAAACAAGAGACCCAAGTAATACAATTCTACCCAATAAGGAAATGTATGTAAACTACTTAATTTAAAGAAATTATTCTGGAATTAAACAAATAGAAATGTTTTCGGTTAATGCTAACTGACCTGAAACAGGAAATGTTTAGTCTTTATTAATGTCAGATCATGAGAAAAATTGTTGTGTCTTTCCACACTGTGTATGATTTTTATGCTCAGATTTTAATGCGGTTGAGCAAAAGAAGTATTTGATCCCCAAGGAAAGAGAAGTCTTTGTTTGGAAGCACTGTGGTGGGAGTTTCCTTGTCATTGATGTCTTTCTTTTTTAGCTAAGCCTATGTTGCCTTGGTAGTAAGTTTTCTGTCACTGTCATACTGGACGACTCATCTACAGCCCATCTTCAGGGTTCTGGCTTTTTCCAAAATGTTACATTATGTGTTGTTCTGTACCCTTTTTCCCCCTCCATGCCTGACCCTGGAGCAGTATGTTTTTTCAGGTCATATATTTTTCTTTTTTTCCAAACACTCAGTTTCAGCTCCATTGTGTGGAAATAGATCTGTGCTCCTCGTGGGAAGGACATTGACAGCATCACAGACTGCATCACGGACTACATCAACTTCTGTGTAGACAACTCTGTGCCCATCATGAAAGTACTGTGTTTCTGCAATAGCAATCCCTGGATCATCCCTGAAACAAAGGCTCTCCCCAGGAGAGGAAGAGAGCCTTTAGATCAGGAAGCAAGGAGGTCCCACCACACTGACACTGGTGAACATCCATTGAACTGACATTGAGATTATGGACTCTTAAGTACCCAGGTCTTCAACTGAACAATAAACTGGACTGGAGTCACACCACTGATGCTCTTTGCAGGAAGGGTCAGAGCAGACTCTACTTTCTAAGGAGAATGAGATCTTATGGAGTGCAAGGGGCGCTCCTTAAGACCTTTTTGGCCTCTGTGGTGGCACCATCCATCTTCAATAATGTATTATGTTGGAGCAGCAGCTTATCTAAAGCTGAGAGGAAGAGGTCAGATAAGCTCATCAGGAAGGCCAGCTTTGTCAAAGGATGTCACTGTGTAGTGCAGGTGGTGGGAGAAAGGACTCTAGCAAAGATAACATTACTGTTGAACAGTGTCTTCCACCCCATGCATAAAGCTGTTGAAGAACTGAAGAGCTCCTTCAGTGACAGACTGCTGCATCCTAGGTGCACAAGGGAGCGTTATCACAGATTCTTCCTCCCAGCAGCTGTTAGGCTTTATAACCATCACTGCTCCCAACAAGCCCTATAAGTGTTTAAATCCCTGCTGTTTTTGCACAGTTTTTCCATTTTTTGTTGGTAATGTGTTATTGTTTTCTCATGCACAATTAAAAAGGCGCTTTTTGGACATTTCAAATCGCCCTACTCAGTTGCACATTTCATTTCATTTGAGTATGCCATTTTTAATAACAGTACAGTATTTCTTTTTCTTATGTTGTATTTTCTACTTTTACTGTACAGTTTACTCTTCTTGACTTTTTTAGTCTTTTACATTTGTGAGTACCTGTATGCTTCTATTTGCCTTTTACGTTGCTGCTAACACAGTGACACAATAAAGGATATTTCTATTCCATTTCTAATGACAATGAGATCAATTGAGGTCCCATCTGACCTCAACACATTTTCACAACCTCCTCTGGATCAGTTAGACAATCACTGGAAAACATAAGATGGCGTGCATGGTTTCAAAGGATCAAAGTGTAGTGTTTTGCCAATGTTGTTTTTGATTATTGCGCTCGCAAATTCCTTCAGATCATTGACAAGCTTCTTCCGTATTATTTTGGGCTGATCTGCTATCTTTCTCATTGTAATCCTCACCACAGAAGACAGAATTTTGTATGGAGCATCAGAGTGATGGTCATTTTATGCTTTTTCTATTTTTAAATAATAATTGCACCAACAGTTGTCATCTGCTAACCCAGCTTGTGGCATACGTAAATTACCATCTACACAACTTGTATTTTCTGTCTCAGTGAAAGCTCTTTGCAGCTTGACTTGTTTCTTTGTGTGAGTTTAGTCCAAAGTTGCTGAAGTAAATCCAAAGGTCAGTCATCAAAACAAAAGCTATTTCTGATTGTTTAAAGCAGTATTTGTGTTTGTTTGATTCACCTAAGTGCCATATTAATGACTAGAACAGAAGAAAGACAACCTGAGATGAGCACGGCGTGGTCACAGGTCTGATAGAGGCGACAGGACAGGTGGGTGGCCAGAGGCTGCTGGTGGCAGCGCCTGGTATTTTTGTTCAGCTCACAGCTTGAGACGGGCAGACTGGGAATGCTCATGGGTAGCTGCTGAGGACACCTGGCAAACTCTGGGTTGTCTGTTGGAGGAGGAGGAAAAGTTCAGAACAGGAAGACCATCACAGAAAATGTACATGTTCCAAAACAACTGTGCTCACCATGTCCTTGTAGTATACTGTAATATGATAGGACTTAAACTTCCACTTTAGATCTTTAGATATAAAAAAGAGATTTCTTCATATTTGCGTGCCAGAAAATCAACTTGTCATCTTGTCAGTAATAATAACTAATTTACAAACTGTTATTTCACTGTTTCACTGTTTCTTCATAGCACAAAGGTAATTTTAAACAGCACTCTTCTGACACAGTGAGAGCCTTTGGAGTAAGGCTGATCTTTGTATGTTCTCTGTCAGGTCAAATTTCTGCAGATGGTGTTATTAAATAAAATAAAATAATAATAATGACTCAAGATCACTTTACAAATGAAAGTTAAAAAAAAACAATAAACCAGATTAAAAAAATCTAAAACATAGAACAATGCAATCACAAGGAGTGAGCAGTCTTAAACAGGTGGGTTTTAAGTCTGGATTTAAACAGGGAAAGAGTGTCAGTGTCACAAATATGTGGTGGGACAGAGTTCAAGAGTTTGGGAATAGAGCAGGAGAAAGCACTAGTCCCCATGGTGCTAAGGCGAACAGAGGGAACAGTAAGGTGGATAGAAGAGGAGGTAACATGAAGGAGATCAGATAAGTAAGGGGAGCGAGGTTGTAGATGAACTTGGATGGAAACAGAAGGATTTTGAATTTGATTCTGAATTTGAAGGAGCCAACAAAGCAGCTAGGGTGATGTGATTAAATGAAAAAGTTCCAGTGATGATCAGAGTGGCAGACATCTGAACAATTTGGAGCTTATGGAAGGATTTTTAAGGGAGACCAAAAACAGTTTTGCAATAATCAATATGGGAGGTGACAAGGTTGTGGACAATAATTGAGGTGAGGTGAGGGTAAAGGGAGGGACAAAGAAGATTACTGTTACATAGATGGAAATATGCAGACTGAGTGATATTAATAAAGACAGATAGGGAGCTAAAGGATGACACCCAGATTCTTAACATAAGGTGAGGGGACTGTGGACTGAGGACTGTGGAGCTGTCATTGGAGAGGGGAAAACTGTCCGTTTTGGATAGTACTGATTTAGTTCCTACAAGAAAGAGCTCAGTTTTATCACTATTTAATTTTAAAAAGTTGGAAGTGAACTAAGTTTTAATTTTAGACAAACAGGAGGTGAGGAGAGGGTGGGAGCATAGAATTGGATTTGCTGGATAGAGCTGGGTGTCATCCACGGAGCAATGGAAATTAATGTTAAACTTACCGAAAATATTGCCAAGGCGAAGAAGGTAAGTGATAAACAGTGGAGGTCTTAGGGGAAAGCCCTGAGGCACACCAGATCTTACAGGAGAGCAGTGAGAACTGAAGGACTTAAGATGGACAAACTGAGTGTGGTTGCTAAGGTAGGGAATAACCAATGAAGGTTGATGCCAAGCGATGATAATCTGTTGAGGAGAATGGTGTGAGAGATGGTATTAAAGCCCAACTCGGATCAAGGAGGATGAGTATGGAAAACAAAATAGAGTCAGCTGCCATCTGAAGGTCATTAGTGGGTGAGGTTATTTTGAGTTAAATGCAGGTTAAGTTGAATAGCAACTGTTTTTTCAAGTATTTTTGAGAAGAAAAGCAAATGGAAAATGGGGCGAAGATTTTTGTTGTTGTTGGGATCTGATCCAGGGTTTTTCAGTGTATGCATGATAACTGCAGTCGTAAGGAGGGTGGGAACAATTCCAATAGTGATCGAGGAGTGAATGATAGCAGTTATGAAAGAGAGGAGAGGCGAGAGGCGGCATTTAAGCTAGGATGTAGGAATAAAATTAAACAAGCATATAGAGGGTTTGGATTTCTGAAACATTCAGGAGTTGAAAACTGGCAAGTGGCTGACAAAAGGAAGAAGTTACAGATGTTGAGAGAGAATATGGGGTAAGAGATCACAAGTACCAGTCAAGTACAAATGTGGAGGTAGTGAGTTCAGAGGTTGCAGAATATTGCTGAACAGCAAAAACAATGTTTTGGAGTTACATTCATCGATTAGATCAAACCAGCATAGTAATGTGATTTAGTTTTAGCAAATAAATCCTTATACTGTGGTATATGAGTTTTATCCAAGTTCTTATGAATGGTGACACCAATTTTTTTCTATACAGTCTCTTAAGTCGTCGACCTTTGGCGTTCATAGACCTGAGTTCAGGGGTAAATTCAATTCAAGTTCAATTCAATTCAAAAATACTTTATTAATCCTAAAGGCAAATTAAATGTTGTTGTAGCTCATATTCTGCAGGTTTCAAAGAGCCGTTGTAGATGCTGATGGCTGTGGGCAGGAAGGATCTCCTGTAGCAGTCTGTCTTACAGCACATCTGAAAAAGCCTCTGACTGAAGACACGCTGTTGTTGTACAACAGTCTCATGAAGAGGATTGTAAGAAATTATGATTATTGATTATACATATTTATCAAAAATTTGAATTAAAAATCATACCTCAGAAGAAATAAATTCTAACCAAAAATAATTTCTTACAAAAAGAGATCAGATATACACTCTAGTGGTGTGATTATTGGGCTCACAGCAGTTAATAATTACAATTAGTTAATTATCTTTAATAATTGAAAATTATTAACCAAAACCACGCTAATTGTCATTGTGTTATCAACCGTTTTACCGAATGGTGGGGAACACCAACCTTATTTTGACAGACAAATTACTCTTGCACAAAATAAACACAAATGCTGTCTCTTTATCTATGCGAATATTAATTAAACCACTAGCCTCTCTTGCAAGCAACTATTCTGGTTAACAACGTTTCACCTCATTAAGCATGCACGATTCTACAAAAGGGGTACATTAATACCCAAACTTAATAACCCATATTAATAACTCAGGCTGCATGCTGAGGGTAGATGGAGATTAAACCAGCAGTTTATGGACTGAGTGGGAATGGATCAAAGCTTCGGATTGACTTGGAATATGGGAAAAACACAATCAGTGGGAGGCAACGAGTTTCCACGTAGGCAGCACCTTCGGGAGCCGCTTAGCTCTTTATCTGCTAACAGAGCTACTCCAGCATACAGTCATAAAACCCACCAAGGTGGGAGCCCAGTGGAAACTCACAAAGGGCCATAAATGGTGAAACAATGGAGATGAACACAAGGCTCAGTTCCCATCCTCAGTCTACTTTAAAGTCCACTGTAACTCCAAACTGGGTCAGCGCTCAGTTGATCAAAACACAGTACACACGCACCAGTATTCATATTTTGCTGAGTGCAGCCACTCTTCGCAGTCCAACAATATTCAAAAGCAATCACAGTTCAGTATAAACATTTCAAAATTGCATGCAACAAGTCGTTGGGACCCCAGCCATGGGTTACAACATTAAAGGCCAGTAAGAACTTTTCTGGAACTTTCAAAATAAATCCCATTAACCTACTTCCAGCACAGCCAGGAACAGGAATAACAGTGGAGTTCCTGTGACGTCACTGTTTGAAAAGAAACCCCGCTTTACAACAAGCAGACCTCTTCCACGCAGGTCCCCAGAAGAACTGGAAGGAGAGACACAGCCTGCTAATGTCTCTTTGCTGGCAAACAGATCTGGATCCAACAAAACTGGATCCAAGAGTGTCATACGATCACCCAATTATATGCACAAAGTGTAGCTGGGATAAATTGCTGTTTGTGTATCCGTTATTCATTCATGAACGGGGTAATTAAGGTGCAAGTGTGGCTTGACTTTTCTTTCTGAGGTCTACAGAAGAAAACTGTGTTCCAAAGAGTTCCCAGCAGTGATGTGCAGTTTAGCCGGCCCGGCAGAACGAACCGCCCCACCCCACAGTTACGGAGGTTAGCTGCAAGTTAACCCTTTGTTCACTGTGGATGCTTTCCTCAACTTCATCGCCCCGGAAAACTTTTCCTCAGCACAGTTCATGTAAGAGGTAGTGTGGGCAGAGAAGTTTAGTTTAGAATGAAAGGTTCGTCTTATGACGTTTGGTTTTGTTTGTGTTGAGAACTCAGCTATCTTAATGCTAGCAGATTAGCTGCTCAGCGCATGTGCTCAGTTTATGTGCTCTGTGTTCTTAAAGTTAAGACAAACTTTATTTAAAGGGTGGTTTTTAACACAGAAGATCGGCCATAACGCGTCGTCCACGCTTATGCATTTTAACACTTTTATTAGTGGTATTTTAAAGGTATGTGTTTGATTAACTGCTAACAGCTGAGAACACGTGCTTGCCTACTTTGAGTTAGCTAAAGATCTTTTACCCAGAAAAGTTGTTCGTTTTCAATCTAGGTGTTGGGGATGGAAAACTTATGATTTGTCTTGCACTTTATCACTCATGCAAGCTATGTATATCTGACCTTTATGTGAACTTAGCAGGCAGACTGTGCGAGGCCAAGTCACTTTCTGTTCCTGTTTTCTCCTGTTAAGAAATGCATACTTTTGTAAAACCAACTGTCTGTATCTTTCGAAAACAGCTGTTTTACTTTTCTGTATCACACACACTCAAACTGTCTGTAACCAACACACCCACACTCTGTTCCAAGAACTGTCTGTGTCTGCCTATAAATAAAGAAGTCAAGAGGCCTGCACTTTGTAGTTGCACCGCAGAGTGGGCTACCATCTTGCTGCAAGATTAACAGAGACTCATGTGTCGTTCCTTCTGAGCTTGACTATTTGATCAATATCTCTAACATTTAATTGGTCCTTCGAGCCAGATATTGTAATCTAACTATCTTTTACAGTGACTTCAGGATCCCGGGGATCACCTTACGCCGAGGAAGCGCTACTGGAGGTCCGCCCCAGGACGGTGGTCCAAAGACCCGGTGGGTGAATTCGCATCAGGCCGGTAGATTATTGCTTCACTCGACGCCTGGTCACTCTTGGGGTCCGGAAGAGTCACTGAAGTCAGCTCAGAGGTGAGAAATTGTGTTGTAATAAGTACTTAAAGCAGTCGTAGGTAGTGTCTCGCCGTAAGGAGACAGCAATTGATTAGGTAGTATCCCGCCGGAAAGGGATATTAACAAATTAGGTAGGATCCCTCCGTAAGGGGACCAGAAACGACTGGGTAGTTCCACCGTAAGGGAACAGGATAATTTGGTTGGTAGCATTCCGCCGTAATGGAATGAAATTAAGTATTAAATAACAAAAGAGCTCATAAAATAGGTTAGGTTGGCCGTAAGCAACTTTTGGGGAAAAGTAGACTAGTCAAAGTACTAACTGAATGAATGTGTTATGTGTGATTTTCTGTCATTGGAGAACTAAGGTTTTAAAGAATCGATAGAAGGATTCTCCTAGTCCTGTGTTTTTCTTTGCCTAATCAGAATAATGTACTGACGGGATAGGAGTGTGGATGGGTTTCACCCCTTAAAACTGACACCGCTGTGCAGCTAGAGCACAGTAGAAGGGCGTGTCAGTGTCTCCTCTTGTGCCTCATGTCAGAGACATTCTGATTGGGGTTTTTCATAGTTAAATAAAAATAAAAGGGGAAAATGGGGAAAGAACAGAACAAGTGTAAAAACTTAGAAGGAGATGTAAAGTTTATGGAAAATTATGTGAAGGGGGCCGGAGAAATACGTAAACGATGGCATAAAAATAAGAATTTTCAGGTAACTTAATTACCACTGAAATCCTAAAATTACAGGGGCATCTTAAACTGGAGATTATGCATTCAAAAGATCCAGAGACAGTAAAAAACCTTGCTAGATTATAATTTCAAAGGGGACCTCTCAGTCCCTGCGTCCACACAGTTGATAAACAGATTAAAACAAAAATATGATTAAGAAAAAGCAAGAGCAGCCTTTAACTGACAGCCATAATATAGCCCCAAATTATAAAGACTAAGAGGTGGTTTTAGAGGACGTGATAAAGGAAGTTAAAAGAGGAGGTGACAATATGGACAACATGGACACTGTCCAACTGGACAACCCAGTGAACGGTGACTGGAGGGGGGAGAACGGAATGTTGTTAAAGAAGTAATGTGAGAGTAAAAGATCTTGTAACCAAGTATTAGTGAGAAACAGTTGTTTTAAAAATCATTCTATTGTGTTATACTACCAACGACACCATGATAAAATGCAAAAGATTCATTTTACAGGGAAATAATTCCATATTTGGCTCAGGTTGTGTGCATTCTTGATTTTCTCCTCTTTGAGAGAAGTTAAATTTTAGCTCTGTGAAGTGATCTTGACGCAGGAAATGCAGCTCATTCATTAACAATAAATTTTTCTCCTATAAGTGGACGTTTTGCTGACTAATCATAGGCTGGATCTATGAAACATCATGTGCACAGACCACATGACCAAGGTTCTGACTGACTTATGAACCTCACTGACTTGACAATGATAACATGACACCCAACAGATAACACTTTTAAGGTGGACCCCACTAAGAACACCTTATTGATTCTTGGTGAATAAAAAAGAATTGAAGCGTTCTAAACAGACCTAGTGGAAACAAAAAGGGGTTATGAGGAAACGATGTGCATTTTAAGAATAATAGAAGTCAAATTATGTTCAAATAATGCAAATAAAATTACTCTTACAGAAAAGTAAGTAAGTAATGTATGAATGTGTGTGAATGGGAATGACTGATTTCATTGTAATGCATCTTTGAGAGACCTTAAAAGCACTAATAAAGGTCTGATGTTCTGATGATCATTGCCAAACTTATATCTCAATTAGGTTTTCAAAATCTTTTCCAAAAAAAATCATATAAAGATAGCAAAGGTTCTACCTGTATTGACAATACTGATAAACAGGGTATTTAGACTTTTATGTGGCCAAATGTCTGTATTTTGTCTGTCTGTTTTTGTGAAATAAATGTCTGTTTCATGTTACGTAAAAATTAGTGTATATGCTCACAATAGTTAAAGACTACGAGGGCAAGTCTGAATCATAATAATATTAGGTCAGTTCTTTATGGTAAAACAAAAGGATTTTAACGTTGTTTGTTGATGTTTAGACTTTTTCCAGTCAGGTTTAGAATGATCGAATAGACTAAAATTTAACACAAGATGAAATAAACTTTAACAGAATTACTGGACTGGACTGAAATAGAGAAAACTTGAGTTAATTGAAACAAACTTTAGTTACTTCAACTAAATACAAAGCTGACTGAAACTGTACGGTATATCTATAAAACTGGGTAAGACAAATTAAGATTATAAGATATAATATGCCCTTCATTTTTGTGTTCATCAGTGAGTGAGTTTTTATTTTTTAATAAGAACTAAATCAAGCATTATTTAAAATAATAGCAACTACCAAAAATCTCATTTTTAAATGTAATAAGGACTTGCTTTATAAAACTAAAATAAAATAAAATAAATTCCCCAATAAAATAAAATATGATAAAAAAGAATAAGAAGAATTTGGAAAAACAGAGGCTTTAAAACCTCTGCAGGAACAGCAAGACACATTGCTCTGGCTTTACTTCTGCTTTCACAGCCAAATATTACCTCACAAAGATGTGGTCTATTCACTTTAAGCACTCTGCTACCAACAGCAGAAGATGGAGAACCGCATTCATGTAAAACAAAAGTTGAAGCTCTCAAACTATTCTACAAAACTCACAAATTATTTTTGTGGATGATTTAGCTTCTAAAGATGAGTTTGGGAAAAATAGAGTTGGTTATGCAGTAACCACAGAAACCGCAGTCATAGAAGCACGGGCCTTACCTCACACGTGCGCTGCACAGACTGCAGAGCTGTAGTAATTCTATAATAGTAGAAGACGGTCAAAATACAGAAATGAGTGCTATGCGAGCAATGATAATTCAAAACCGCATGGCTTCAGACATTGTAACAGCTTCATCAGGAGGTGTTTGTATTTTGTTAAATAATATCTGTTGTATTTACATCCCAGACAATATACACTCGTCAAATATGACAGGAGCCTTAGACAACTTAAGGAATCTGCAAAATGTAATGGCAAACGATCACGCTCCACCCTATTCTTCCTGGCTTGATTTAATATTCCAGGGAGGATGGATGAATTGGGTTTAGATGTTCTTTGTAGCAATTATAGCCCTTTTGATCATCTTATGTGTTTTATCAATTTGTGTCATTCCCTTTTGCAAATGTATGATAAACAGAATAGTAAATCAATCCATTACAGTTGCATATGCAGCTTTAAATCAAATTGAAACTCTACAGGACCAAGATAAAGAAGATGCAGAAAAAGATTACTTTACTGAGCCTCAAAAAGGCCATGTTGACTGTTATGATGACATGATGTAAATACATGCTGATATGAAATACTGACTGTCTGAGTGTACTCATACTTGTACTTCATAAAATGATCTTGTAGCAGAAAATCGAAAGAAGTTGCTGTCCAAGTGATGTGAAAAAAAGTACATGTGTGACATAAACAGGGCCATTTTTATTTTACTTTTCTTATTACTTTCGTTTTACTTTCTTTTATGTTCTAATGTTTGTCCACTCTGCCTTAATGGTGGTCGTCCATGGAAGAGGGGAGCAGTGTGAGTATTTTCCCGCAAACATAATCATGCTTATCATCCGCGGGTTTTTCGCTCACACAGAGTGTGAATTTCCTGTATGTCTAATTCGTGATAAAAAGGGGGGACTGTTGGGGATGGAAAACTTATGATTTGTCTTGAACTTTATCACTCATGCAAGCTATGTATATCTGACCTTTATGTGAACTTAGCAGGCAGACTGTGCGGGGCCAAGTCACTTTCTGTTCCTGTTTTCTCCTGTTAAGAAATGCATACTTTTGTAAAACCAACTGTCTGTATCTTTCGAAAACAGCTGTTTTACTTTTCTGTATCACACACACTCAAACTGTCTGTAACCAACACACCCACACTCTGTTCCAAGAACTGTCTGTGTCTGCCTATAAATAAAGAAGTCAAGAGGCCTGCACTTTGTAGTTGCACCGCAGAGTGGGCTACCATCTTGCTGCAAGATTAAGAGACTCGTGTGTCGTTCCTTCTGAGCTTGACTATTTGATAAATATCTCTAACACTAGGAAATAATACTCCCTAAATATTATTTTACTAAACTTGATAACTAAGTAAACACTTAAGACCCATTTATCCAGAAAGATTTGGTTCTTATTCAAAATAATATTTCCTTAGTTATTATTTTAATATTTAAGGAAAATAATATTTCCTTAGTGGGGGAGGATGCCGGTCAGACCGGGCAGACCCAAACGAATCTTGAAGGTCTGCTGGGAATGCATGGCGGAGTCTCTCATGAGGTGGAGCTTCAACTCCCACCTCCAGGAGAGCTTCAAGCACATTCCGGGGGGGTGGGGGACCTTGAGTCCGAGGGGGCCATGTTCCGCGCCTCTATTGAAGAGGCGGCTTACCAGAGCTGTGGTCGCAAGCTTGTTGGTGCCTGTCACGGCGGCAATCCTCGAACCCGCTGATGGATTCCGGCCGTGAGGGATGCTGTCAGGCTGAAGAAGGAGTCCTATCGGGTCTTTTTGGTCTGTGGGACTCCAGAAGCAGCTGATGGATACTGGCAGTCCAAGTGGCATGTGGCTCGGGTTTTTGCTGAGGCAAAAACTCAGGCGTGAGTATGGGTTACCAGGCCCTTTGAGACGGGCTGTTAGGTCCCTGTATGACCAGTGTCAGAGCTTGGTCAGCATTGCCGGCAGTAAGTCGGACTCGTTTCCGGTGAGGGTTGGACTCCGGCAAGGTTGCCCTTTGTCACCAATTCTATTCATAAAATTTATGGACATAATTTTTAAGCGCAGACAAGGTGTTGAGGAGATCCATTTTGGTGGCCTTAGGATTGTGTCTCTACGTTTTGCGGATGATGTGGTCCTATTGGTTTCACCCACTCGTGATCTACAGCTCTCACTGGAGCAGTTCGCTGCCGAGTGTGAGGCGGCCGGGATGACAATCAGTGCCTCCAAGTCTGAGGCCATGGTCTTGAGCTGGAAAAGGGTAGAGTGCCTTGTCCGGGTTGGGGTGGAGGTCCTGCTTCAAGTGGAGGAGTTCAAGTATCTTGAGGTCTTGTTCACGAATGAGGGAAAAATGGAGCGGGAGACAGTTGGTGCTGCGTCTGCAGTGATGAGGGCGCTGTACCGGTCTGTTGGGCTGAAGAGAGAGCTGAGTCAAAAAGCAAAGCTCTCGATTTACCGGTCGATCTTCGTTCCTGCCCTCATCTATGGTCATGAGCTTTGGGTCATGACTGAAATAACGAGATCATGGATACAAGCGGCCAAAATAAGTTTCCTCCGCAGGGTGTCTGGGCTCTCCCTTAGAGATAGGGTGAGAAGCTCAGTTTCCGGGAGGGACTCAGAGTAGCTTCTCCACGTCGAGGAGCCAGTTGAGGTGGCTCGGGCATCTGGTTAGGATGCCTCCTGGACGCCTCCCTGGTGAGGTGTTCCGGGCACGTCCCACCAGGAGGAGGCCCAGAGGAAGACCCAGGACACGCTGGAGGGACTATGTTTGTTGGCTGGCCTGGGAATGCCTTGGGATTCCCCCAGACGAGCTGGCCCAAGTGGCTGGGGAGAGGGAAATCGGGTCTCTCTGCTTAGGCTGCTGCCGGCGCGACCCAACCCTGGATAAGCGGAAGAAAATGGATGGATGGATGGATGTGGGTTTTCACCTCGACTGACGGTCTTTGAATTGGGATATGGATCTTGTGATCTTCTTATATCAGACAGATTTCCAGCTTTTTAAGCTCTTTTGGGAATGGTCAGTGTGGAGGAAAATTAAACCCGCCTGCGAGCTTCTATTACTCCAGAGATCACCTCCAAGCATAGTATTGGCAGACTACAGCTGGAAATAGCAAGGGAGGATTGTTTTGCAAGTTCTTATAAAGATTACCTTCAATGGTGTCCAACAGCTGTTGAGTTGTGATGCATGCTGGGAGGTGCAGTAGCAGTTAGCTTCCGGTCAAAATGGACGATATCCCAACAGGATGCTCAGGGTTCTCCATAATATTCTTCATTTTATGAAGAATGATCTCCAGAGGAGTCCCCAGAAGAGAGAGAGCATTCCTTATTAGCTTGTTGAGCTTTTTTAAGTCCCTGGCTCTGATGCTGCTACCCTAGCAGATGATGGCAGAAGAGATCACACTCTCCACAGCAGACTTATAGAAGACAAGGAGCATCATGCTGCAAACACTGAAGCTCAAGAAGTACGTCCTGCTCTGTCCCTTCTTGTAAAACCACAGGGCAGTATGAGAGAAGGTAACAATTTGGGTTTTCACCCAAGAAAGACAGTTCCAAATATTGTGTAAACAGTCAATATACTGACAGGCCAGTTCATCTGGGGTCGAAGAAGAATCCGGAATCGAAATAAATCAATAATAGCTCTCTCTGAGGCTTCCTTTTGAATAGTTTTACCCACAATAATTAGCTGCTGCATTGGGTCTTTCTTTTCTCAGTGTGTGAGTCAAGAGAAAGGGTGTAGCATTAGCTTGAAGTGATGTTTTAGGGTCAGACATGTTGCTGTGAGAAAACTGCAGACAGACATTCAAAGTTCGAATGTGTTAAAGGTAAAGTAAAACACCAACTGAATATGTAAAAAAAAATTTTAACTTTCAGCTGCTTTACACAATTATTGCTAATTTAAAGTAGTCTGGAAACACAGTTGTATCCAGTTGTGTGATAATATTGATCAGAATGGTCGCAGAAATTATGTGTAACCGGATGCTGCCGTAGTTTTGTTTATATAATGAGAATTTTGTTTCAAGTTTTTTTATTTTTATTTTTACTTAGAGGTTAAGGTGTGCACAAAGCACCTTTAAATCCCTGGGTAGGCTCCTTGCCTGTTTGCTCTTCCAATATCAATCGTCATCACATAAAGTCATATTTGAGAAATCACAGGACAACAAAAATACAATAACAAACACAAATAGGCGGATCAAAAATGACCAAGAAAAACATACGAAAAATGTAAAATCTTAACAGTAAAAAGAAAAACATATTTGAAAGATTACAGTAACTTTGAAGAGTCTATGCTAAAGAGCAAAACCTTTGCCATAAAGCAGATCTTTTGGTAGTTTGCTGTTCTGGAGCATTCAGTTGTGTGTTAACATAATGGCAAGGAGGAACAGAGAAAAACTACTGGTACTGCTCATCGGTCAGAGAAGGGTTGCAAGTCCATTTCCAAAATAAAACATAGGTGAAACTGCTCAGAAGTCTACATCCCAGCAAAAGTGTGCAAGAATCAGGAAAACTGCAAAAAATGAATGAGCTCCATCTTAGCCTCTGCAGTACATTGATGAATATAAAATTAAAATGAATTACTCTGTGTCTGAAACAATTGAGTCAAATGTGAGAGCAGCTTGTACATGTAGGTACAAAAAGAAGCTGGAGAGCAAGCTCCATCAGTATAATACCAGAGATGTCAGGGATGAAGATCATAGGCTTCAAGCAGAAGGACAATCAGACCGATGGATGTCTGTACAGAGCCAATGAACCAAACACATTCTTCAAAAGGTTCAGTTCAGAAACAACCTCAGCATCCTCCTCTCCTCCTCACAGCCAGACATCCCACCCTCCTTTGACCCAAAGCTTTCCTGTCACACCTTAAATGTTTTACCTTCCACCTCAGCCATGGACCCTTCATCTTCTACATGTTTGCCTTCAACCAAATCAGAAGATGTTGATGCTCCTTTTGCCTCCCCCTTCCACCTGTGTGTCTCAAGAAGTCAGGTAAAGAGACAACTGGAAAGACTGAACCAGAACAAGACTGCAGGTCCAGATGGTGTCAGCCCTAGAGTCCTGAAGGCCTGTGCAGAGCAGCCCTGTAGAATTCTGCAGCACCTCTTCAACCTTAGCCTGGCCCAGAAGAAGGTTCCAGTGTTGTGGAAGACCTCATGTCTTGTTCCGGTACCAAAGAGAATTCACCCATCAGTCCTCAATGACTAAAGACCTGTTGCCGTGACATCCCACATCATGAAGGTCCTAGAGAGATCCCTGTTGGCCCACCTGATCAGGACCTCCTTAAGTTTGCTTATTGCTGTGGAGTTGGAGTTGAAGATGCATCATACACCTGCTCCAACAAACCCACTGTCATCTGGACAAAGCCAGCAGCACTGTGAGGATCATGTTCTTTGATTTCTCCAGTGCATTTAACACATTTCAACCTGATCTGCTTTGTCAGAAACTTCAAAAGACTCAGGTGGAGACCTCAACAATCTCCTGGATCAAAGACTGCCTGACAAACACAGTTTGTGAGACTGAAGGGTTCTGTGTCTAACCAGATAGTCAGCAGCACAGGAGCACCACAGGGGACTGTACTCTCACCATTCCTTTTAACTCTGTACACCTCAGACTTCCAGTACAAGACAGACTCCTGTTATCTGCAGAAATACTCGGATTATTCTGCAGTTGTGGGGTGGATCAGAGATGAACAAGAAGCTGAGTACAGGAAGGTGGTGGACCGCTTTGTGGTATGGTGTGGAAACAATCATCTCATCTTGAATGTGAATAAAACAAAGGAGATGATTGTAGATTTTAAGCGAAACAGGAATAAGTCAAACACTATTTCCATAATGGAAGAAGAAGTGGAGGAGTATAAATACCTCGGTGTTCACCTGGACAACAGACTGGAGTGGAGATGCAACTGTGAAGCTGTCTACAAGAAGGGACAGAGCAGATTGTTCTTGAGGAAGCTTAGGACTTTTGGTGTTTGCAGCAAGATGTTACATATCCTCTAAGTCTGTTGTGGAGAGTGTGATCTCTTCTGCCATCATCTGCTGGGGTAGCAGCATCAGAGCCAGGGACTTTAAAAGCTCAACAAGCTGATAAAGAAGGCTGGCAAAATTCTGGGGACTCCTCTGGATCCTTTGGAGATCATTGTGCAAAGAAGGATTCTTCATAAAATGAAGAAAATTATGTAGAACCCTGAGCATCCTCTTCATGAGACTGTCTACAACAACAGTGTCTTCAGTCAGAGGCTTCTTAAGATGTGCCTGAAGACAGACCGCTACAGAAGATCCTTCCTGCCCACAGCAATCAGCATCTACAATGGCTCTTTGAAACCTGCATAATATGAGCTACAACATCTAATTTGCCTTTGGGATAAAAAAAGTATTTTTGAATTGAATTGAATTGAATTGAATTAAATCTTTTTAGAACAGTGGGACAAAATCAAGGGGCTACAGTCAAGGGACGCAGTTGGTAGCACTGCTTCCTTGCAGCAAGAAGGTCCTGGGTTTGAATCCCATCCTGGGGTCTTTCTGCATGTTCTTGCTGTGCATGCATGGATTTTCTTCGGGTACTCCTGCTTCCTCCCACAGTCCAGAAACATAACTGTTAGGTTAATTGATCTCTAAATTACCCAGGGTTGTGGGTGTGAGGGTTGTTTGTCCTGTATGTCTGTGCTGGACAGGCCATCAGGGTGTGCCCCTCTCTCGACTAATGACTGCTGAAGATTCGCACCAGCTCCCCTGCAAGCCTGCATGGACAATCGGGTATAGACAATGGATGGATGGGACAAAATAGGGCACGGTGATGGCATTTTAATTCCAGGATTGGTACATCTTAAAAGCACATGTCCCCACTGTTGGTGCCACAATACACAGTAGTACACAGCAGAGGATAACTGGTGGTTAGACAAGCTGCTAACAGAACCAGCATTGAAATAGGTTTGAGAAAGGGTACAATGTGGCAAAAGAACAAACTGGCCCAGAGCCCAACAGATCATAACATTAGTAACACATTAAAGCACAACAATAAAAAGGAAAAATTATTTTATAAAAGGAGGCAACATGTCAGAAAAACAGCAAATCCAATATACTGGATGACAAATCAAAGGAAAAATGATACCATGAAACAGAAAGAACAATAACAATACAAAACAACATGACATCCAAAAAACTAACCAGAAAAACAATCTACCTTATTTGTGGTTGTGCTGCTAAAACACCGATTATGTTAATATCTTCCTGTGTGATAGCAGTAGATGTCCCAAAGGGATTTGCTTTGATATTTAGTAATATGTATTTAGGTAACTGGTTAGACGTTGAGATAAATGTTTTTGTTTTTTTGTTTTTTTTGCTGCCTGTTACAGTAATCACAGAGATATGGACACGTCCTTTAGAAGCTAGAAATGTCTAAATATACCCACTTGTTGCACTGCACCTTTATTTAGACAAGTAGAAACTGTGGCTTCAGTTGGTGGTTGTTAAAGATGAAATAATTCTATGCTCAATGATCCTGCTATAATTGAAACTTTTAGAAATAACTAACTTATGTCCTCTCATGATTGGAAATAATTTCAAAGCGCATGATATCCCGGTCTTTTTATCGATAACCATATTCTAAACCTACAACATAAATTACCGTGTAAAAATAATCAAATACTACTGTGCTCTCAGATATTTACAAGCATAGAGAACATATATGGTATACATAATCAGAGGTCATTTCATCTTTGAAAGATGAAGGGACTGCCACAATATTATCCTGGTTAAGGTGTAAAAGTTTATGTTCTCACATGTTTTATTCCCTGTATTTGCTCCACAAGAGACAACTTATTTACATGTTAAAATGCCAGATTAGAATTTTGCTAACAGAAAAACACAAATGCTCACTTAAACACGTATTTAAGAAAACAATAAAACATGACAAGGAACAGAGAAACCAAGCAGAAAAATCCCCTTTGAAATGTTGTGATGGTTATGGCAGACTGCAGACCTACCAACACATTTGAGTCTCTGCGTCCAGCTGCTGTCTCCAACTGCAACCACCAATGGCAGAAAGTGGACCTCACAGAAACCTCCAATGGCTCGTTCCAGCAGACGGCTTCCAGCAGTGCCACCATGCAGAGTCCCAACTGCCACCCGTCTGGAACCAAAAAGCCTCTGTGGAGCTGTCTGGAAACGCTTCATCTGGTTCTGGCAACGACCCTTTAAAGCCAGCGTCAAACACTCATCTCCTAAATATGGGGAAAGAAGACACATCTGTTTCAGACTGACTTGTTACTTATTGTTTCCTGCAGTCAAAAAATGTCATTTGAACCCTCCATCCAAGATTGGAATGATCAAAAATGTGTCACATGTTGGCCTTCTCTGAAGACTAGTCATTTTGAACAAAACAACCCTTTTTTGTTTTCACTTTCATTATCAACACTTTTATTAAGTCCAAGCAGGAAGGCCTGCAAGGGCCTATTGTAATTGATATATTTCTTATTATTGTCATGGTGTCTTTGCGGGGTATTTTTGGGGTTTTTGCCTTTCCCCTAGATGCACACGATTTTACCCAAATTTAAAAAACGCAATAACTTTCCCAAAGATCGCCAAATCACACCAAAGCTGGCATGAAGGAGGACCTTCGGTTTACCGACGATCCTATAGGGTCATATGCTGACATCTTCTAAGCCCCACCCCCTCAAACCAGGAAGTCACTTTTTTACTGGGAAAGGTCGCTATCTGGCTGTTTCCACTAAATCCGCTTCAAACTGTGTGAGGTGACTGATAACTAGTGGGTCTAACTTCATGTGAAGCACAGTCACTTTTCATAAAAGGGCGTGGTCGTGGTGGCGTTTAAGTTTAAAGTCATGCCATGGCCATACGTTTGGCTCTAATATCTATATATATCATCTGAACTGCACCAAATTCAAGATGATTGATCCTAGTCCAGTCCCCAAAAGAGATCTGATGACATATTTGGTGGGCTAGGCCGAATTCTTCCACAGCGCCCCCTAGAAAAAAAATAAATAAAATCAGCCCCAGGCCATGCTTTAACCGAGGATTCTGAAATTCGGTACACATATGTCAAGTCAAGTCAAGTTTATTTATATAGCGCTTTTCAGCAACAAGGCACTCAAGGCGCTGCACACAAGGAAAAACATTACAATGATACAGAAAATCAAACAAGAGAGGTAATTTAAAAAAAAGAGAGAATAGAATGATGGATAAGAAAATGAAAGGAAAATTTGACTGAAAACGTAACTAATTATGTTTAGATGGCACAGTCAAAGGCTACTCTAAACAAATAAGTTTTTAATCTTGATTTAAAGCAACTTAGGGTTTCGGCGCTTTTAACAGTTTTTTGAGAGTTTATTCCAAAATTAGTGGACCCCCAAAAAAAACTTAAAAGCTGCTTCTCCATGTTTGGGTTCCCGGTCGGGGTATGCAGAGTAGATTTTACCAGAAAGGGCCGAGGGGGTCTAGGGGGTTGATACACTGACAAAAAGTCTGTAATGTATTTTGGTGTTAAAACCATTCAGTGATTTGAAGGAAGTACTAACAGAAGGAAATTTTTAAGTCTATTCTCGAGCAAAAAGGGAGCCAGTGTAGGGACCTTAGAACTGGGGGGATGTGCTCACTTTTCTTGTTCTAGTAGGGGCGTGGGCAGCACTCTGGATCAACTGCAGCTACTGAAACTACTTTTTAGGGAGAAACCGTGAAAGGGACACTCTTGCAGTAAACAATTCTACTAAAGATGAAAAGAATAAAATTAGTTTTTTAAGGTCCTGCTGAGACATTAGTCCTTAAAATCCTGGAGATTTTTCTTTAGGTGATAGAAGGTCGAAACCCTTTTTACTGTCTTTATGTGCCTGAAAATTCAGGTCTGAGACCATTTTCTTTTACCCCGGGTTTCGAAGCATGATTGGTGTTTTCTAGCAGTATAAAATGAAGCTGTGTGCTAATTTTTTCCCCTTGGCTTTGGTCCAAAAAAATTAAAATTTTGTTTCGATTTGTTGAAGAAAATGTTGCACATCCATGCATTGATTTCTTCTAAGCGTTTACCAACCGCTTGGGGAAAGGGTTCATAGTCCCCTGGGGACATCGTAACGTATAGCTGTGTGTGGGCCCGCATAGTTTTTGATAAATTTGTTGGTTTGTTTTTAAAAAAACTTGAGTTAGGGGGGAGCATGTAAGATACTGAATAGGAGGGGCCCTAAGATTGGGCCCCTTTGGGGGGGAACGCCCACATGTGGTTTTTTTTTGGGCTCTGATGTAAAGTCACCTACTGAAAAAAAAAGTCCCCGTCCTTCTAAGTAGGAATTTTAAAAACAATCGAGGGTGGTTCCAGAAAAGGGCCCAAACCCCCTTTTCCCAGGTGCTCTAATTAAAAAAGGGCGTGGGGTCAACAGTGTCGAATGCTGGCCCAAGGTCCAATGCACTAAAAGGTGCCCTTTGCAACCTCTGGGATCTGTTTTTTTTTGAACTCTAAATTTAAAGTTCAACAGAGAAACAGCCCTGGGGGACAGTTTTTTCCCCCAGGCTGTTTCTCTGGTTTGAAAATTCAATAGAGTACAAAAACAACAGCATACAGATGTTGCAAATACACCCTTTTTATTTATTTATATATGTGTATATTTGTTCATTGTAAAAAGGTATTTCTGTAATGCAAAAAACAAAAACCAAAAAAACCCAAAGTGTACCCCGGAGTCAAATTCCTTGTTTGTATGTACAAACTTGGCAAAAAAGCTGATTCTGATTCTGATTCTGAATAAATACCAGCACCCTGTGGGTTTGTTTCCACAATTCTGCATTTATTACAAAAATTCAAACGAACACCTTGACAAAAGAGCAGTCTCTGTACTGTGGTGAACACGGGGAAGCCTGACTGGAAGACATCTAAGGTGTTTTGGTCATTGTTAGGAAGTTGTTTGACTGCTGAAACAGATTTTTTAAAAAATTTAAACTGATGAAGGGGAGGTTTGAGATAGGCCTGTAGTTCTGTAGTAGCAGCTTGTCCCAAGATGCTCTTTTTCAATAGCGGTTTTATAATTGCTGTTTTCAGGGGCCCGGGGGAAAAAACCCCACAAAAGGGAAGGTTTTTTATTTGTGTTAAATCAGACGTTATGACAGGCAAAGCTTTCTTAAGGAAAGCTGTGGGTAAAACCATCGAGACAGCAGGAAGAAGAGCTTTGGGTGTTTACTATTTTCTTCTAAGTTTTTGTCATTTATTTGGTTAAATTTGGGGAAATTTTTTTCCCAAAAACAGCTCTAGTTGGGAAGACAACTTCGGTACTGGAGTTGATGTGGATGTGGTGACCGCCCCTTCCTGATCTTTTGGGTTTTTTCATTGAAGAAGTTAGTAAAATTCATTGGCAGGGCCGTGGTAGAGTGGAGATCAGATGCTTACAGTTACAGGAGGGTTTTTTAACCTGTTCGACCGGGGGCAAATAAACACGAGCATTTTTTTAATTTTTGCTGATGATCTCAGAAAAGAAAAGATTCCCTTGCATTTTTTAGTTGTAGGGGTTTTATCTGTATAGTGTCTCTTTATAGATAATACCCGTGAACCTGGAGTCAGTCTTTCGCCACCTGCGTTTAGCTTTTCGGCACTCCTGTTTTTTACTTTTTGACTTTTTGGAGCACTTCTCCAGGAAAACATTTTTTCCCAGAAAGGGTTTCACTGTAATTGGAGCAAATTGAATCAATGATGTCTGATTTTTAGAATGAAAGTTATCTACCCGCCCATCTACAGTGTTTTCGGGGGAAAGTGGAGGTAGAAGATAAATCTGGCTAAAGGTTTCAGCAGCACCGTCCTTTAAAAGATGCGTTTTGCTTTTAAAAATCTCTTTGGCAAAATGAGCCTTTGGAGATGATGCTTTAAAAAAAAATAGTGGGCAGGATAGGGGAAATCAGTTACAGACACCTTTGGGAAATGTTTAGGGCCCTTTGTGATGATCAAGTCCAAAAATGTTTCCCCCTGTTTGTGCGTTTGCTGTTTAACATTTTTGAGTCAAATCAACATTTCTAAGAGTGTCACATAGATCTATTGCACTTCGTTCTTCAGGATTGTCCCTGTGAATGTTTAAGTCTCCCACAATAATTAAACAGTCATAATCAAAACACATATCACAGATAAAAAGCTCAATTTAAAAATCACCGAAAAAATTTGCTTTGGGACTTAGGAGGCCTGTAAATATTCAAGAAACGGGTTCGGGGGCCCGGGGTCTTACCTGGAGAGCCAAATATTAAAAAGAGTCAAATTTGCCCAGAAATTACTTTTTTTCGCTTTAGTAAATCTTTTAAAAACAGTGGCCACCCCTCCACCTTTTTTTTGCTGTCTGCTCTCACAAAAGAAAATTTTAGTTCATAGGCATCGACTCTATCAGAAAAGGAGCTTCATTAAAATTCATGTAACCATGTTTCTGTTTTAAAAAAAAACACAAGATCGTGGTCAGTAATGAAGTCAGTGAGTCATTTTCTACTGCTTATTCCATAGTGGGTCGCCGGGGGGGGAAGCTGGTGCCTATCTCCAGCAGTCTATGGGCAAGAGGCGGGGTACAACCTGGACAGGTTGCCAGTCCATCGAAGGGCAACACACAAACAACCATGCCCCACACCTAAAGGGGCAATTTAGAGTGGGCCAAATTAACCCTAACAGGGATGTCTTTGGACTGTGGGAGGAAGCCGGAGTACCCAGTGAGAACCCATGCATGCACGGGAAGAACATGCAAACTCCATGCAGAAAGACCCGGGAATTGAACCCAGGACCTTGTTGCTGCAAGGCAACAGTGCTACCAACTGCGCCACTGTGCAGCCCGCTGTAATGAAGTCATTGATTAAAAATGATTTTCCTGACAAAGATCTAATATTCAATAAAGCCAGTTTATATGACTTAGTTGCTGATATTAACTCTGTGTCTGGTTTACCTGACAGTTTATGGCTTTTTTGATTGTTTATTACTGTTTCTTATCCTTTTGGCTTTGTTCTTTCTGTCACATATAAGCACAGAGATTTTACAACTATCTCCTATTAGGGGCCCAAGTTTTTCCTGGACGTGATCATTTCTGATGGAGTTACCACTGGGCGCAGACTGTATCACAGAGAAGTGATTTGAAGGTCCTGATTAGGAGGAGATAGATTAGGAGGTGGTGGGGCTCTGCGGCCCTTTGGGGAAGATTTGGTTTAGTAGCAGGGCCTCGGCCAAAAGGGGGGGGTTGAATGGAGAAGGATGTCAGAGCCATTTGGGGGCCCGATCTTTAAAGGGGTTTCCCTTTTAGTATCAGAATCCAGAAAAAAAAAAGGGGGCTCAGGGGGGGATAGAAGGGGGTTTTGTGCGGTCTGGGCTGGGGGAGTCTGGGTTGAGGGGGGTTTTAATGGGGGGATCGGTCTGAAGTCATTGATTTTCTGTGAATTTCGGCGGGGAGAATTTTGTGATGACCTCTCTTTCTCAGCCAACTGGCCCGGGTTGTCTCTGCTGGAGCTGTTGGAAGGCAGCGTTTATCATTGTTGTTGATACTCCATGTTCTCTGCTGAAGGTCGAAGCTTTTGGCGGTTATTTACTGAATAGAAAGAGATTAGATGTGAGGACGTCTGGCTCCCGGGTTGTTCAAAAAAGAATCCATCTTGCTTGAAGAGTTTTTCTTTTTTCCCAATAAATATTGAAGTTTCCGATGAAGTTTCACAGATGTAGTAGCACATGTTTTTTCAAACCCTTTTTTTAATCATCAGAAGTTCCCCCCCCCAAAAAAAAAATCTCCACAGAAAATCGATGCAAAGGGTCCACTGAGAAACACCTTGATATTGAGACCCCCAAACCCAAAATTCAGAAGACGAGTTTTAAAATCCTCCTTCAATCCCCCCTTGATTTTTTTTTGCCACGTCTCCCATGGCTCCACAGTGTATAATAAGGTTTTTAGAAACGGGCGCATTTCTGAGATTGCAAGAATATTCTCTGAGATTTCAGACACACGTTACTGGAAACCCAATCAAAAACATCTGGTTTTTCTTTTTAAGAAGTTTTTTTTTCCATCCACAGCTGTGTTGCCCACTATTAGGGGTTCTTGGTCCGGTGGGGCCTTTTTCTGGCAAATTTTGGAGAAGACGTTTTGAAAGAAAAGGTTGTTCTCAAACCTTTTATTGTTCTCAGAAGATGGATCATTTTTCCTGGTTTTCATTTTGCAGGGGGGAAATTTTTGGAGGGGGGAATTTTCCCTTATTTCCCCGCGTCTCACTCCCCTATGAGTTGTTTTGGGAAAAGCTCGCTGTCGAATTTTTTTTCCCCAAAGGGGAAACGGGGGCATTTTTTCTAAATTTGGCCATTCTAATTTATTTAATTGCTGAGATCTTCCAGTGAGTCGTGCACCTTGATTTTTTGGGCATGCGCCTAAAACATGCCAGGGGGGTCTGCTTGTAGGTTTATTCTCAGTGTTCTGATTGCAGGCTGAGTCGTTGAGCTGGCTGTCACTGTTTGGGATCACAGGCAGAGTTGAATCATCGCTGTACCCCATATAAACTTCAGCTCAGCCTTCAACACCATGACACCTAGACATAATAATTATAATAATAATTAGCAGGGTAAGAGCACAGTTTTGCTCAAAATATTGAAATGCACACAACATTATGGGTGACATACCAGAGTTCAAAAGAGGACAAATCGTTGGTGCACGTCTTGCTGGCGCATCTGTGACCAAGACAGCAAGTCTTTGTGATGTATCAAGAGCCACTGTATCCAGGGTAATGTCAGCATACCACCAAGAAGGACAAACCACATCCAACAGGATTAACTGTGGATGCAAGAGGAAGCTGTCTGAAAGGGATGTTCGGGTGCTAACCCGGATTGTATCCAAAAAACATAAAATCATGGCTGCCCAAATCACGGCAGAATTAAATGTGCACCTTAACTCTCCTGTTTCCACCAGAACTGTCCGTCGGGAGCTCCACAGGGTCAATGTACACAGCCGGGCTGCTATAGCCAAACCTTTGGTCACTCATGCCAATGCCAAACGTCGGTTTCAATGATGCAAGGAGCGCAAATCTTGGGCTGTGGACAATGTGAAACATGTATTGTTCTTTGATGAGTCCACCTTTACTGTTTTCCCCACATCCAGGAAAGTTACGGTGTGGAGAAGCCCCAAAGAAGCGTACCACCCAGACTGTTGCATGCCCAGAGTGAAGCATGGGGGTGGATCAGTGATGGTTTGGGCTGCCATATCATGGCATTCCCTTGGCCCAATACTTGTGCTAGATGGGCGCGTCACTGCCAAGGACTACCAAACCATTCTTGAGGACCATGTGCATCCAATGGTTCAAACATTGTATCCTGAAGGCGGTGCAGTGTATCAGGATGACAATGCACCAATACACACAGCAAGACTGGTGAAAGATTGGTTTGATGAACATGAAAGTGAAGTTGAACATCTCCCATGGCCTGCACAGTCACCAGATCTAAATATTATAGAGCCACTTTGGGGTGTTTTGGAGGAGCGAGTCAGGAAACGTTTTCCTTCACCAGTATCATGTAGTGACCTGGCCACTATCCTGCAAGAAGAATGGCTTAAAATCCCTCTGACCACTGTGCATTCCCAAGATGAATTGACGCTGTACGCAAAAGGAGGCCCTACACCATACTAATAAATTATTGTGGTCTAAAACTAGGAGTTTCAGTTTCATTGTCCAACCCCTGTATATATATATATATACAGGGGTTGGACAATGAAACTGAAACACCTGGTTTTAGACCACAATAATTCATTTGTATGGTCTAGGGCCTCCTTTTGCGGCCAATACAGCGTCAATTCGTCTTGGGAATGACAAATACAAGTCCTCCACAGTGGTCAGAGGGATTTTAAGCCATTCTTCTTGCAGGATAGTGGCCAGGTCACTACTTGATACTGGTGGAGGAAAACGTTTCCTGACTCGCTCCTCCAAAACACCCCAAAGTGGCTCAATAATATTTAGATCTGGTGACTGTGTAGGCCATGGGAGATGTTCAACTTCACTTTCATGTTCATCAAACCAATCTTTCACCAGTCTTGCTGTGTGTATTGGTGCATTGTCATCCTGATACACGGCACCGCCTTCAGGATACAATGTTTGAACCATTGGATGCACATGGTCCTCAAGAATGGTTCGGTAGTCCTTGGCAGTGACGCGCCCATCTAGCACAAGTATTGGGCCAAGGGAATGCCATGATATGGCAGCCCAAACCATCACTGATCCACCCCCATGCTTCACTCTGGGCATGCAACAGTCTGGGTGGTACGCTTCTTTGGGGCTTCTCCACACCGTAACTTTCCTGGATGTGGGGAAAACAGTAAAGGTGGACTCATCAGAGAACAAAACATGTTTCACTTTGTCCACAGCCCAAGATTTGCGCTCCTTGCAACATTGAAACCGACGTTTGGCATTGGCATGAGTGACCAAAGGTTTGGCTATAGCAGCCCGGCCGAGTATATTGACCCTGTGGAGCTCCCGACGGACAGTTCTGGTGGAAATAGGAGAGTTGAGGTGCACATTTAATTCTGCCGTGATTTGGGCAGCCGTGGTTTTATGTTTTTTGGATACAATCCGGGTTAGCACCCGAACATCCCTTTCAGACAGCTTCCTCTTGCGTCCACAGTTAATCCTGTTGGATGTGGTTCGTCTTTCTTGGTGGTATGCTGACATTACCCTGGATACCGTGGCTCTTGATACATCACAAAGACTTGCTGTCTTGGTCACAGATGCGCCAGCAACACTTGCACCAACAATTTTTCCTCTTTTGAACTCTGGTATGTGACCCACAATGTTGGGTGAATTTCAATATTCTGAGCAAAACTGTGCTCTTACCCTGCTAATTGAACCTTCACACTCTGCTCTTACTGGTGCAATGTGCAATTAATGAAGACTGGTTACCAGGCTGGTCCAATTTAGCCATGAAACCTCCCACACTACAATGACAGGTGTTTCAGTTTCATTGTCTAACCCCTGTATATATATATATATATATATATATATATATATAATATATATATTATATATATATATATATATATATATATATATATATATATATATATATATATATATATCATGTGAGTGATGGAAACCAAAGTCAGATTCTGATTTTGTACTCACAAAGTTGGCCATTAAAGTTGATTTTGATTCTAAATCTGATTGTGATTCTAAAGGAAATGTGCTTACTGTGTCATGCTTCAACTCTGTAGACTGCAGTTTGCCTCTCCACATATAAAGACACCTTAATGATGCCGTTATGATTTCATACCCATTAAACATTTTCCACATCGTATCATGTTGCAACCCCAAACTTCAATGTATTTTATTGGGATTGTACATGGTGCACAATTGTGAAGTGGAATGAAAGATACATTTTACAAATAAAAAGTTTATTTTTTGTCATTTTAGTTTGACCAACCAACTGCCCTCAGAAGTCACCCAATTAGTAAATAAAGTCCACCTATTTGTAATCCAATCTCACAATAAAGGCAGCTTTATTATCTGAAGAAAGAAGAAAGACAAAGAAAGAAAGAAAGAAAGAAAGAAAGAAAGAAAGAAAGAAAGAAAGAAAGAAAGAAAGAAAGAAAGAAAGAAAGAAAGAAAGAAAGAAAGAAAGAGAATGGGACGCCTGCAAACCTATCAAGACATGGCCGTCCACCTAAACTGATATGCTGGACAGGAAAAGCCTTCATCAGAAGAGCAGCAAAGATAGCAATAGTAACTGTGGAGGAGCTGCAGAGATTCACAGCTCAGGTATGATAATTTGTTGCTTATATCATTTAAGCACTCTATAAATGTATCCTTGATCGCAGAGTGGCCAGATTGTTGAACTGTTCCAAGAAATCAATGATAATTCCTCTCTGCAGTTTGCCAATAAGGGATAAAACAGCAAAGACATAGAAGAAGGTGCTGTGGTCAGATAAAACTAAATTAGAACTTATTCTCCCACATGAAAAATCCTATGTGTGGTGGAAAGCTAACACTCTGAACACATCATCCCCATAATAAAACATGTTGGTGGCCTGATCAGCTGTGGGGATGCATTTATTTAGCAGGAACAGGGAAGCTTCAGCTATTTTGAAGAAAAGTTGTCTCTAAATGTAGAAAGCCTATTGTCATATACGTCATCCCGGCAAATGGGGTTATACAAGGTATCGAATCAAGGAGACATACAAATGCATGGCAAACTTTTCAGATTGATATTTGAAAAACACATAAAATTGCAATAAAAAACATATTGTTGTGGTTGTATTTGGAACAAAATATGAAAAGGTTAAAGGGGTACTTTATCAACATACAACTGTTTCATTATGTTATCTTATTATGTGGGTTTCTTTCAAATTATGAGAGAGTTTTGCAAACCCATTTACCACAGCCAGCTCAGCAGGAGGCACTTTGCTGTGTGAGCAGATATGAATAATTCACAGAGGTGTGTTCGTGTGACACTGGGACAAAGTCACCTTAACATCTGGCCCTGACTTCATTCACAGCAGGGGCTCAGAAACTTTCACACACTTCAGTGTCCCTTTAGATATCTTCTACACAAATTAGTCTCCACTTTGTCTTCGTCTGTTATCTCTATTTAGTTTATTACATTTCTCTGGGAGACCATTTACATTAAGGTTTTACTTGTTTACCATGGAATTGAAGATGGGCTACATTTTGATTAAGAATTTATTCAGCTACATACACAAAAATAATAATTTTTCAAAATCAGAAACAAATGAATAGTCATGCTGAAACAGTAACAGCTACACTTACACCTTTCAGATACTTTGAGTTCTTACCCTAGCTCTTCAGTCAACACGTTTTTTTATCTCACTGAACAAAAATCGGTTCTATCCTTACCAAAGGGGTAGGTGTTATACCGTACTTACCATACAGTCCACCCTTATGAATTGTGGCTTTTTGTGGCTGCATACTGAAGGAAATAAAAAGACCCCTTAGTGACATCACTAGAAATAAAATTGCTGAATTATTAAAAAGGTCCAAACACATCAACCCAAAATCAACCCACGATTAGCTGTTTTCACGGAGGTGACAGAGTTTAGGACAGAGAACACCCATTCACAGCTTCTTCATGGCAAACTTAAGTCAGCCATTTATTGTCATTAATTTACTCTAGAAATATATTTAGAAAATGGGACCTTTGTGTTGGCCTCCTTTCTACTATGTGCAATGGATGACTTTTCTCCTTTTACTTCTCAACCACTGTTATACAACAGTGAATGTCTTTAGAGGGAGATTCTCTCCACATTGCAACAAGATGTCTTTTTTAGTTATGAACAGGATGGCTTTTTGTCCTTTACTAATTACACACATGTTCAATATTACTCATCTTTTCCACACTGTAAGCTGTATTTTTTACATTCATACAACCTTTCACCCAAATTAAATGTAGTTTCTTTGTTGGCAAAGTCCAGTTTTCTATGTCCTTTAATGCAGTTTGGTTCTTGGGGGAAAGCTGCTCAGAAATAAAGACTGTATAATGATACCTGTTTAGGGGATGCAACAGCGAATGTGTTCTTGCCAAACTGTCACGAAACAGATGATACAGTCTGGAAGAAAATACGCCATTTGTTTTTATTGCTTTTTGTTCCGCATCATGACAGAAAAGGAGTAACTGAAGATAAAAAACCTTAATCTCTTCATAATAAAGGCAATTCAAGATGTAAGGTCATGATGACTCAGACGGTTTGAGATCTGCCTTTTTGTTTTTAAACAGCAGTGTGCAAAACTTTAGCAGGGGTCACAAACACCACTCTTTGGGGGGTGGTGTGCTGTAACTTTTAGATACATTCCTGGTCCAATTAACCTAAATTAAATTGACATACGACCTATAGGGCAATGCTAATGTCGTATTGAATGTAAATTGTTAAAACATTTTTTTATTTTGAAATTAAATTACTACTAGCTACTGAGCTACTTATCTGGCACCGCTGCTTTGTTTTTCTTGCTCTGTTTTATTTTTTGTTCGATTTTCTTTTTTAAAAGGAGCCTTGTATTTGCTATTTGTTTCTTTTTGCTGTTGCAACAGAACCATGATAAACTGTGACCTTAGAAACAAAGTATGTACAGTGTTGGAACCCTAAGCCATGGATTTCAACATTAAAACTCCGGTACAAACTCTTCTGGAGTTTTCAAAATAAGTTGCATTTAACTGACTTCCAGCAACTGAGAAAAGGGGGGTAGCAGCAGACTTCCCATGATGCCACTGGCTGTATAAAAGCACCCCCTTTCCAATGGCCCGATCTCTCCAAGCCAGTTGACCATCGGACAAGGAGCAGACACAGCGCGCTGAAGTCTTTTGCTGGCAAAAGGACTTAAACTCATCAAACTGGATCCAAGAGTCTCATATGATCACCGATCATATGCAAAAGTTGAGTATGGAATGAATTGCTGTTTGTGTATCCAGTATTCATTCACGAACAGGGGAATTAAGGTACCAGCATTGTTTGACTCTCTCTCCGAGCCCTGCAGACGCATACGGTGTTCGAGAGAAGTCCCCAGCAGAGACGCGGTCTCTACAACCCGAGTGAAGCGGTTTTCCTTGCCTGAGAGAAGGACGACGAGTAGCCGCATCACCGGTAACGTGCAGTTTTGGCCGGCCGACAGAACGGGCCGCCCACCCACAGCTTCGTTAGGTTAGCCGAAGGCTAACCGCTTGTTGACTGTGGAAGTTGCTCTGGTAAGATGTGGGGATGATTTTTTCAGCAAGCAGAAGGAAGCTGGTCAGAGTAGATAGGAAGATGTGAAGCTAAATGCAGGACAATCCTGGAAGCAAACCTGTTACAGCCTGGAGAAGACTTGAGACTTTGATGGAGGTTCAGAGCTACAACGGAGTGGGCCCAAAGTCTAGAACTGAATCTAAATGAAAATCTGTGCCAAACTTGAAAATGGTTGTGAACAGAAGCTTTTCGTGCAATCTGATTAAGCTTTTTGTCCAGGTTTCTTTTATGCAAAGGAATGTGTAAAATGCCTTTCTCTAGATGTATAACGCTTGAAGAGACACCCAAAGACTGTAACTGCAGCAAAATGTTGTTCAAAGTGTTGACTTCATACAAATACATGCCGCACTTTTAAGTCAAGTCAAGTCAAGTCAAGGTTTATATTTATATTATTTATATAGTATATTTAAGATTAATTGTAAAAAGAGTTGAAAACCATGTATAATTTTACTTCCACTTCACAGACCAACATTGTGTTGGTCTGGAACACAAAACCTCAATGAAACACATTCCATTTTGTGAATTCAATGTGACAAAATGTGGAATAAAAAACTTTTGGCAGGGTACTGTACTGAACCATGAGTTAGGTGTACAGTCACAGCTTTAGCTGAATGGTAGATGTCACTGTTTAACTAAAGCTGCAGTAAAACACAGAAGATTAGTAAAGATCAGTATTCAAAATCTTAGAGACAATAGCAACCATATTAACTACAGACATTAACTATACAGTAGATACTGTGTTCACACTTAAATGTGCTATCAACAGAATAAAAAAGGACATTTCATTGTCAGCGAAGAAGATGACTTCCAACACTCACCCAGGTAAATGCCATCTAGGTGGGAACATCTCTTCTTCGTCACATTCATGTCCACATAAAAGAGGACCACAGGGTGTCCGAAGTTCTCTCCTGGACTTGGATCCAGCACCAGTACAACATCATGGGCAGAGGAACTGTAGAGGGGCTGGCTATGTCTGTGGGGACCGTCAGCTCTGTTCAGCATCCGCCCAACACTGAAACTTCCCCTACCCTTGGAGCTCAGCATCCCACTGGAAAAGTCTGGCAAGATTGCCAGGACTTTTTTTAAGGGACCTGGACAGGTTTGGAAGAGCAGAATGTTGCTATTGAGTTCTCTGGCTTATTAAAAAGGAATCAGTCATGTGAGGCTTACATGAAAGAAAAAAAACACAAAGAAAGTCCATCACATCTAATCTTTAAATGCATCACACAAGTATACAGATGAAGGCACACTCTTAAACTAGAATCATTGTGCATAATGTAACCACTGTCCATAATTAATGTATTAAAAAGTGCATATATTTATATAGCTTCCCATGATTGTTACTATACCATGGGAGTATCCAGGTCTGGTTCTGATAACTGCTGGTGCTGCTATTTTGTTGTAGTTAGACAGATAATCACACCCTCCAACCATGCCCTCTAACCACGCCCTTTCACCACTCAGCTGAATATCAGAGCAAAAAAAAGGAGCACAGTTTTCCAAAAAAAATACTCAGCTCAAATGAATACATCTGACATTTTAAAATACAAGTTCTCTGAACTAAGATGAAGTGTTTGAATTTTTTTTTAAATCAATCAGTAATTTTTTTAAAATCAATAAGTGATTTTTATTAAATCAATAAGTAATTTCCAAATGAAATATGTAACATAATCAATTAATCAGATTTTATATATAGATCACTTTCCTTTCTATCCAATGTGACATAAAGTTAAACCAAAAGAACAAACATGAAACAATCACCCCTTAAATGCAAAAACTGACTAAATAAATTGATTAAAAGACTTTTAGAATTAAATAACATAAAATGTACAGTCATGGAAAGGCAATTGTAAATAGTTTAATTAACAATATTAAAAAAATTAAATTCAAGAGTTCTAAACCCTTTATTTAGGTTCTTTAACCAAAGGATAAAGTAGAATATACAACATCACGGTTGTATAAAAATTTGATTATACAGATGTAGGCATTTTTTATTTCCGTTATATCAGTAATAAATAAATGACCCCTCCCTGTATGTCAGTCAGTCGTTTTCTACCGCTTATTCCAAAGAAGCTGGTGCCTATCTCCAGCAGTTTATGGGCGAGAGGCAGGGTACACCCTGGACAGGTCGCCAGTCCATCGCAGGGCAACACACAAACAACAATGCACACACTCATTCATACACCTAAGGGCAATTTTAGGGTGACCAATTAACCTAACAGGCATGTCTTTGGACTGCGGGAGGAGGCCGGAGTACCTGGTGAGAACCCACGCATGCACGGGGAGAACATGCAAACTCCATGCAGAAAGACCCCTGGCCGGGAATCCGTGCTACCAACTGCGCCACCATGCAGCCCCCTCCCTGTATGTTTTAGTTCAAATTTAGGGTGCCAGCAAAAGACCTGAGGGGTCTTGAGGGCTGGATTAAAACCATTAATATTTTCACAAACCAATAAAATCCCCTCAGAATCAGTTCTGAAATGTGAAATGTACAGGTAGCAAAATCTGTATGATTTGAGCTCACTGTCTGGTTCTTGTCAACACTGTTTCAGCTGAATTTTGTAATAAGTGGGGTGGCACCCTACTCTTCTTGGGGAGACCAGAAAGCAGAGCATTACAGCAATCTGTTCAGCATGTTATAAAGACATACACTCACCGACCACCTTGCTAGTACCTGGTTGGACCCCCTTTTGCCTTCAGAACTGCCTTAATCCTTCGTGGCATAGATTCAACAAGGTACTGGAAACATTCCTCAGAGAGTTTGATCCATATTGACATGATAGCATCACATAGATGCTGCAGATTTGTCGGCTGCACATCCATGATGCGAATCTCCCGTTCCACCACAACCCAAAGGTCTCTGTAAACCCTAGAGATGGTAGTGCGTGAAAATCCCAGTAGATCAGCAGTTTCTGAAATACTCAGACCAGCCCGTCTGGTACCAACAAACATGCTACATTAAAAGTCACTTAAATCACCTTTCTTCCCCATTCTGATGCTCAGTTTGAACTCCAGCAGATTGTCTTGAACATGTCTACATGCCTAAATGCATTGAGTTGCTGCCATGTTATTGGCTAATTAGAAAATTGCGTTAACGAGCAGTTGGACAGGTGTACCTAATAAAATGGCCGGTGAGCGTAGATAGAGGCAATAATCCCCAGGCCTCGATGTCTTGCTTGAGTTTCAATATAAAGTCTTCAAAGTTTAATTTAAATATTAATTTTGGATTTTTGGGCATAATAAAACCAAGATAGTTTAGGTGGTCTTTCATCACTTTGAACGGAACATTCTTCAGAGAACCTGGCAAGGACGATGCTGAGAGAGGCATAAAATCAGTCTTAGACCAATTAATCGTGTATCCGAATATTAAGCCAAAGGAATTTATCAACTTAAGGAGAATGGGAACTGACTCTTCAGCATCACGCAAGTATAATATAATATCATCAGCTTATAGGCTAATAAGTGTGGGTGCAACCTTATTTTAAGAGCAAGTGGTTTGAATGCAATGGCGAAAAGGGCTGGAGAGAGTGGACATCTCTGCTGAACCAAATGCTGTAGTGGGAAAGGTAATGACATATCACCATTAGTCAGAATGACACGAGGGTCCAGTGTATATCAGCTCCACCCAGGATATGAATCCAAATCTACTTAAAGACTCAAACATGTACGGCCATTCGAGCTGTTAGTCAGAGTTCATGTGTTCTACATGCTTTGGCCAACATCAAATCAACAATGCATTTGTATGAAGTTTTTCTAAAACATTCACATGTAAGGTAGTTCATATGTTTTATTCTTTTAGTATCATAGTCGTTGATTCTATTTGTCCTTGGGTTCTAAGCCTTTTTAATGTTTCTCTTTCGACCGGGATGTTTCCCAGCTTTTTAAAACATGCAGTTGGGGAACCAAAGCTTAAAAAACCCAACTTGGATCCAAGATTGCCTTAAAATTAGTGGCCAATTTTCTAACGTCCTATTATGCCAGTGCCTGTTAAGAAGACAGTTGCTGCCCAACTTATAGCCTACTTGAAAAAAAAAACCTTTGACCTTTTCCAATCTGGTTTTCATAAAATGCATTCCACTGAAAAAGCACTACTTAAAGCTACCAGTTATATAGTGGTGTCAACAGATTCTGGAGAATACACAGACCTGTTCTTGCTATACCTCTCCTCAGTTTTGGACACAGTTAATCATATGATCCTGATAAACAGATCTGTTTTGAATGTCTGGGTCTGTTCTGAAGTGGTTTTCATCCTACATATCTGGTAAGAGTTTTATTGTGTCTGTAAACCAGATTATGTTTGAATCTACAGAGCTTCTATGTGGAGTTCCTCATGGCTTTGTGCTGGGACCTATTTTGTTTTTGGTATAAATTATTCCTTTTAGGACAGATAATTCTCATTCTCATCTTTTTGCAGATGATATTCAGGTAAACTGCTCCTTTAAGATTCCTGAGGTTAACAAGCTGTCATCTTTAATTAACTGCTTAAAAACATTAAGCAGTGGTTGAATCATAACTACTTACAGCTAACCCCAGAAAAAAACAAAAGCTTTTTCCCCAGAGCATCATTTAAAACAGATAGTAAGAACCTTCTTTTTTCATTTGAGTAACATCTCAAAACTCAGATCAATTGTGTCAAAACTTAACTTGATATAATAATTCATGCTTTTCTCTCTGCATGACTGGACTACAGTAATGATCTGTTTGCTTGTTTCAATAAGAAGGGGCTGGCTCATCTTAAGTTTGTCCAAAACTCTGCTGGGAGACTACCGACTGACTCAAACAGAAGAACTCATATAACCCCTGTTTTACAGTCACTACACTGGCTGCCAATAAGATCTAGGTTTCATTTTAGAAAGATCCACAGATTGTCACCAAACTGTTGAAATAAGTTTCTCCTGTAGATCGTTCTATCTACACTGCAGTGTTAATGGGCATATTTGGGAGGAAGTCCATAAATGGTTTGTATCAGGAAGCTTCTCTCATACCATGATGAAGGACTCTAGGCAGCTCTCACCTTTCCTTCTGTCCGAAAACCAGACCTCAAACAACCAGAAGCCGGATTCATCAGAGAAAATTACAGTCAATCACTTTTCTGCTGTGTGTCTTTCCAGCAGAACTACAGTCTGTCATTTATGTTTGGTGGATAGTTTTCTTCTTTGCTACCCTTCATGTCACGCAGTTGTCTGAAGATCTTTGCCTTACTATGGGTAGTAATGCACTCACACCCACCAGTTGTCAATGCATTGGAGGCAGCAACCATTCTGTTCCACATCTTCCTGCTACCACTTAATAGACATCTTCAGGTGTTCTAAAGTCTTCTTTTCTTAAAAAATGCTGTCATCCTGAAGTTCTTGATTATCCAGAAAACTGTTCTGTTAGACAGCTGCATTATTTTTTGCAGCAGTTTCTTGAATATGAGGCCATTTAGATACAAAGTGAAGACTGGGGGTAACCACCAGAGAATGATGTCATTCACATCTGCCCCTGTTTCATATCAGCAGGTCTGCTTATTAGATTGACAGTGATTTTAGCTGGACGCCCTAACAGTCAAACCTTGGCTAAAAAAAACACCGAAAGGAAGTTAGATGATCATTTTCTAACTGGATATTGATTCAGATAAATTGGTGTTTGTTGTAAAGTCAACTTTTTTCAACTAAAATCTAGCATGCCTTCTTTGCAATAAATGAATAAACATCTGGGCACATATACACAAAGATTCTCAGAGTCCTCTCAGAGAGCCCCTATCTTAGTCAAACAATTCTTGGAAAGAACTTCAGTTTGCTGCTGAGAGCAACTCTGAGAGAGGCGATGACAGAAGTGAGGAGATGTGGTTGACCCTGTTGCTAGGTGTGACGCTGTCTTCTAAGAGCTGTGATTGGTGGTTGCAAAAAAAAAAAACCAAATGGCTCCTAGAAATCAATGGAGGGAAATTAGCTAAATTAAATTAATTGTCAAACAGCATCAACATGTTTGAACATAGCTTATGAACATACTGATCATTACTTTGATTTGCTTATTGTTATGTTTACTCACCATGCTGGTTATTTTCATACTGCATCTATTTCATATTAATTAATTTCATATTAATATTAAAATTCTGCATTTTACTGTGATCTCCTGCTTGTATAACAAGTTTTTTTTGGTAAAATGACCAAAACAATACGGAGAAAAAAGGTGGAAAACCAAACTGAACAGAGGAGCAGAGCCTGCTGGTGGAGGAGAAGAGAGGAGTGTTGAAAGGTAGATTTGGTCCTGGAATCACGGTGGGAACAAACAGGCATTATCTAATCTCTATATTAATAATTGTATGATTCTTATAGAAGTTTATGTGGTCATTTACTCGACTATTAAGGGGGGGTGGATCCCTGCGTGATCGAGTCGGCAGCATTTTATTAATTCACTGTTCATTGTTCTGAAAATATCTCTCCTTTCTCTCTGTCTTTTCACAATCTTCTCTGCCAAAGACACTCTTAGGCTCACTAAAAGACCTCCTCACTACTCTTAACATCTCCTCACTTTAGGAGCTCTTTTAAAGCCGAAGATGCTTCGTGCCAGCTGTTCGAGGGTAACAGTAGTACAGCATTTGGTCCTACCTGCAGTGGTGCGCTGCTCAGACAGGTACACGGCCACGGAGGACAGCGGCAGGTGGGTGAGCCGTCTACAGTCTGCCTCAGACATGGAGGACATGCGGAGGCAGCGGTCTTGCTGATCCAATTGAAGCATCTGGAGGCCCGAGCGGACCCACCGGTCCAGCCGACTAAGGGCCACGCTGCTTGCAGGGGCCACCGAGGGAACTGGGTGGATGATGGAAGAGAGCACAGCAAGAAACATGAGGAGCTGCATGATCAACATGCTGCCTGCTCTTCAAGTTTAACTGTTCCTTTTTTTATTAATAAGTAATGTTTTTTTTCCTTTATTTTGTTTTGTTTTTCCACTATTACTTTGCCTCTTGGAATATCATTTCTGCATTTTTGACTATTTCTTCTTAAACATTCCAGTTCCAGAGTTCCTAATTGTCTTGAATTATCTGATCTTCTCGTTTCTTCTTTATGTTTTCTCTTTTACTTCTTTTAATTTAACTTCTCGTTTTAAAGAAAAAAAAAGTAAAATATGTCTGAAGGGGAAAATTAGGTTTTGAAATTCTTCCTTTCCTTCTCTCTTGTTTTGTCTTTGTCTTTATTTGCCTAGACCTGAAACTGAAGGAGAAATTTCCAACAACATGGTTGGGTTGTAGAAACCGTTCTCCTCCTGGTCTGTCTTGATTTAAGCCTTCTATCCTTTGTTTTTATTAAGTCTTGAAAGATATGTTTTGAAGTGACCAGATTTCTTCTGTCAATTGCGTTCTCTTTGGCTTGAAGCAGTTGTAGCAAACACAAGCATCATTTTTTTTGTCAGAAATACACTAAGTTATTTCTGTTTTCCTTCAACTCTGTTTTCTTTTAGATTTTTGAAAGAAAAACGGATCCCAGGTTGACTGCAAATGAAAAGTTTCCACTGTTTCTGTCTGTCCTCATATGTATCTTCTTTACTCCTCTTTGGACCTGTAACAGCTTCAGGATCAGAGCTAGTTTAGAAGAAGCCAGATAGTCCTCGGCTTTCAGAAGCGAGAGCTGGTCTGTCCTGCAGGTTGTCCACAGCTCAGAGGTAAAAAGCAGCTGCTGTTGCTCACAGTCAGTTTGTCTGCCGTCTGCTGCTCTCTTTAACTCTCTCCCTCTCTCTCTCTGTCCCGCTCTCTCTCACAAAGACACACACTCTCAGACACACACCTCTCCCCTCCTCTGTCTGTGAGGTTTGATGTGCGACAAACATGAGAAGGAGGGATGATGAGATATCACGATAAAACAGAGAAAGAGGAAGGAGGAAGGAGGAGAAAGGGTCAGACAGAGGGTTGGAAAATAGGTTAAAACATGAGTTAAATAACCTCAACCTAAATAACATAAAGAGGATGTGCAAAGACAGGAAAGACAGTGGAATGAGTGAAGACTTAAGTTAAAGCTTGGATAATGAAACACGGTTTGAGGAAAAGGGGGAAAAAATATGAATATTTACAGAAAGTTTGACAAACAATGCGAGTAAGAAGAAAGACCAATAGGAAGGAAAAAGGTTAAAAAATGACAGAAATGACAATAACCAAGAAGTACATGAAACAGGATGGGAAGTAACAGTAATGACTAGAATATTTCTGCAAAGTGAATAGTATCTATGACTGCCTGAATATCCAGCATACATCAGCTTCTTTCAGTTAGCCGTGTTAACAATTTGGAGCTCAGTTGATGATGGACATATATGTGAGAGAAAAAAAAGACATTAAGAGGTGCAATCCTACATATCTTTTTACCATTAAACAAGACGTATAAGATAAACACGTATCTAAAATTCTGATCCATATATGACCAGTGATATCACAGATTGAAATTTTTCAGTAGAGGCTCAGCAGGTGGGCTGGTGTGGTAGAGGACAGAAATAGATAAGAAAGGATAATTAGCAGTTTTTCAGGAAATTACATAAACAGACTACAAAATCAGTACTAAAAGTCAACAGTTTATTTTCCAGTCAAGCTACAAATGTTGGCGTTTCCATACATTGGTTTTCACAAGCGTTTGGAAGGAGTAGCAAATGTAAAATGGTAATGAAATACTATAAAAAATAATAAAAATAAACTTTATAACAACCGTATTAATATCAGTAATTGTGCTTCTATGCTTTTGCATTTGCATCCCTAACAGTAAAAAGAAAAGACAGAGAAAGACGGACAAAATAAAAGAGTGAAGGAACACACAAGATGGAAGAAAACAAGAGAAAAAGCAGGAAACACCTGAGAGAAGGGAAGGTAGAAGGTTTACATGAATAAAAGAGGAAATACAAGACAGAAATAATAATAATAATTAGAAATAATAATAATCAACTTTATTGTCCACAGACATGAAAATATGTGTTTTAGATAAAACAGTGACACAGACAAAAGGTTAAAGAATTAGATGAAATGTAAAGAGTAAGGTGGGGTAATTAAAGCTGAGTAGAAGAGAAAGACAGAAATTAGGAAGAGAAGAAAAAGCTAGAAAAGGTTTACATTCAGCAATGCCCTCTGGTGGTAAAATGTAGAAAGTACAAAACCAGTAAATATAGTCTGTTCTTCACTGCAGTGTTAAAATACAACAATTAAATGTGGCTTTTTAAACATAAGATCTCTCTCTTTAAAGACTTTGTTTGTTAATGACTTGATTTGTGACAGTCAGATTGATTTATTTTGTCTCACAGAAACCTGGTTGCAGCAAGAGTATTATGTTACTATAAATGAGTCAACTCCTTCTAATTATTCAAGTTTCCACATACCTCGAAATACTGGGCGAGAAGGAGCCCAGTCGGGCACAGCCCAAAGAGGAAACGTGAGTCCACCTTCCGATGGGCCCACCTTCCGATAGGCCGCAATGTGGTATGGGGGGGGCGGGGGGGGGGGGGAAGATCTTTTCTGGTCTGATCATCGGCTGAGAACGCTTTTGGGAGGGAATGTCTCCTTCCTGGTGGGGAAGGAGCCTGAGTTGGTGTGCGAGGTAGAGAGGTTCCGGCTAGAAATAGTCGGGCTCACCTCGACGCACGGCTCTGGCTCTGAGAGGGGTTGGACACTCTTCCACTCTGGAGTTGCCCTTGGTGAGAGGCGCCGAGCTGGGGTGGGCATACTTGTTGCCTCCCATTTTGTCACCTGTACGTTGGGGTTCACCCCGGTGAACGAGAGGGATAGCCTCCATCCACCCTTTTTGGAGTCCTTGGAGGGCGTATTGGAGAGCGCCCCTCCGGGGGACTCCCTTGTTCTGCTGGGGGACTTCAACACTCACGTTGGCAATGACAGTCAGACCAGAAGGGGTATGGTTGGGAGGAATGGCCCTCCTGTTCTGAACCCGAGTGGTGTTTTGTTATTGGACTTCTGTGCTTGTCATGGATTGTCCATAACTGACACCATGTTCAGGCATAAGAGTGTCCATATGTGCTCTTGGCACCAGGACACCCTAGGCCGCAGTTCAATGATCAACTTTGTTGTCGTGTCATCTGGTCTGCGGCCGCATGTCTTGGACACTTGGGTGAGGAGGGGAGCAGAGCTTTCCACTGACCACTACCTGGTGGTGACCTGGCTCTGATGGCGGGGGAGGATGCCGGTCAGACCTGGCAGACCCAAACGAATCTTGAGGGTCTGCTGGTAATGCCTGACGGAGTCTCCCGTGAGGCGGAGCTTCAAACACGTTCCGGGGGAGGTGGGGGGCATTGAGCCTGAATGGGCCATGTTCCGCACCTCCATTGGCTTACCGGAGCTGTGGTCACAAGGTTGTTGGTGCCTGTCACGCCGGCAATCCTCGAACCCGCCGGTGGACACCGGCGGTGAGGGATGCTATCAGGCTGAAGAAGGAGTCCTAACAGGTCTTCTTGGCCTGCGGGACTCCAGAAGCAGCTGATGGGTACCGGCAGTCCAAGCGGCATGCGGCTCGGGTGGTTGCTGAAGCAAAAACTCGGGTGTGGGAGGAGTTCGGAGAGGCCATGGAAAACGACTTCCGTATGGCTTCGAGGCGATTCTGGTCCACCATCCGCCGTCTCAGAGGGGGGAAGAGGTACACCACCAACACGGTTAACAGTGGGGAGGGTGTGCTGCTGACCTCAACTCGGGACGTTGTGGGTTGGTAGGCGGAGTACTTCGAAGACCTCCTCAATCCCACCGGCACGTCTTCCATTGAGGAAGCGGTGCTTGGGAACCTTGGAGTGGGCTATCCAATCTCTGGTGCTGAGGTCACCAAGGTGTTAAAAAAAGCTCCTTAGTGGTAGGACCCCGGGGATGGATGAGATTCGCCCAGAGTACCTTAAGACTCTGGATGTTGTAGGGTTGTGTTAGTGACTCTGCAGCATCGTGTGGACATCAGGGGCGGTTCCACTGGATTGGCAGACCTGGGTGGTGGTCCCCCCATTTAAAAAGGGGGACCGTAGAGTGTGTTCCAGCTATAGGGAAGTCACACTCTTAAGCTTCCCTGGTAAGGTCTATTCGGTGGTTCTGGAGAGGAGGGTCCATCGGATAGTCGAACCTCAGATTCAGGAAGAGCAGTGTGGTTTTTGTCCTGGCCGTGGAACACTGGACCAGCCCTACACCCTCAGCAGGGTCCTGGAGGGTTCATGGGAGTTCGCCCAACCGGTCTACATGTGCTTTGTGGACTTGGAGAAGGCGTTTGACCGTGTCCCTTGGGGAATCTTGTGGGGGGTACTCCAGGAGTATGGGGTACCAGCCCCTTTGATACAGGCGGTTAGGTCCCTGTAAGACCGGTGTCAGAGCTTGGTCCGCATTGCCGGGAGTAAGTCGGACTCGTTTCCGGTGAGGGTTGGACTCTGCCAAGGTTGCCCTTTGTCACAGATTCCGGCTAGATCTAGGCGCAGCCAAGGTGTTGAGGTATCCGTTTTGGTGGCCGTAGGATTGGTCTCTGCTTTTTGTGGATGATGTGGTCTTATTCACTTCATCAGCTCGTGATCTACAGCTCTCACTGGAGTAATTTGCAGCCGAGTGTGAAGCGGCCGGGATGAGAATCAGTGCCTCCAAGCTCTCGATTTACCGGTCAATCTACGTTCCTACCCTCATCTATGGTCATGAGCTTTGGGTCATGACCGAAATAACGAGATCACGGATACAAGCGACCAAAATAAGTTTCCAGGGTTTCTGGGCTCTCCCTTAGAGATAGGGTGAGAAGCTCGGTCTTCCGGGAGGGACTCAGAGGAGGGCCGCTGCTTCTCCACGTCAAGAGGAGTCAGTTGAGGTGGTTCGGGCATCTGATTAGGATGCCCCCAGGTGCCTCCCTGGTGAGGTGTTCCAGGCACGTCCCACCGGAATGAGACCCAGAGGACGGCCCAGGACACGCTGGAGGGACTATGTTTCTCGGCTGGCCTGGCAACGCCTTGGGATTTCCTGGATGAGCTGGCTCAAGTGGCTGGGGAGAGGGAAGTCTTGGTCTCTCTGCTTAGGCTGCTGCCCCCTTGACCCGACCCCGGCTAAGCGAAAGACAATGGATGGATGGATAGCATTATCAGACAATGCTGTAACAACCTTTAAAGAATCTTTTCTATTTTTAATTTTAAAAAACACAGATGAGGGCAATAATTTTGTTTCTTCCCCTTAACAAATTGATTCTCTTGTTCATAGTGTTGCTTCCTCACTGCATGGTGCATTAGACAATGCAGCCCCCCTGAAAATGAAGGTCTTCATAGGAGACTGGCTCCCTGGTTTAATTCAGAGCTGTGTACTTAACAGCACACTGTTAGAAAATTGGAGAGAAAATGGTCCTCTACACATCTAGAGGACTCCTACTTAATCTGGAAAAATAGTCTACTGTTTAAAAAGTGGAACTTGATATCTGAAGGATCGGAGTGCCATTCTACTTTTATAATCTTAAGAACCCAACAGTAAACCTGCAGTCTGAGAGCAAAGTGTCTTGTTAGAAAATTATGAAACTATCAGCTCTGGAATACAAGATGGAACTTGGTCATTAAAAGCTTTACGTTTAAGATTTTATTTATTTATTTTTTGTTGTTGTTGTCTATTGTATTTTCATTCTCAAGTGAAGACAAGCAAAAAAACACATGACCTCTCATTTAAACTTCCTTTAGATATGTCTTTGTTGGTGTTGTGTAGTTCTACATCTCTGAAAGAAGCTCCTTAAACCAGGTTGATAAATGGTCTGGTTAGCTGACTAGCCAAAGCTTTTTACAGGGTGCAAATAATCATCCGTGCATGTTTTAGGAATTGTATTTTTCATAAGAAACCAGTAAACCAATAACTAGTATTTAATCGATTCTTAAACTGAAACACAAGCCTTTTTGGTGGTCAAAACGTACGAGCAGAACTACATCTCTGTTTGATTAGATTGATTTTCTTTAAATGAAAACTGAAAACATGAAATTCCTAGCAATAAGGAACAAAAGACTGGGTTGTTTTCACATATTTTTATACACACCTTCCACCCTCACCTTGTTAGTGCCTCATGTTGTGACGTCATATGCCGTATAAGGTAAGGGTGAGTGTTTTACTACTACTACTACAACGGTTATCCTGATCTAAACTTCCAAAATCAGAATTCTGGGCGTGACTAATTTATATCATATTTATCTACATTTACTCTTTGGTTGAAAAAAACTACTGAGACATCTTTAAAGTGTTCAGGTCTGGTCCGAGTATGGTCCGGGTATGTTTCAGTAATTGGATTTTCTCATCAGAAACCAGAGATGAAAAACAGAAAACAAGTAGTTATTGATTTTTTTTTATTATTACAAAATGTAAAATTCAACCTTGAGCCGTTTTTGGTTTTTTTGTTGTTTTTTTTTTTTTGCCAAAAAATTTATTAAATGTTAGCTTGTCATCACTGCTGCAAAGCAAGGCTTGCTTTACTGCAGAAGCAAAGCACATAATGTTGTACATGATTGCTTTTGTCTTTTTATAGATTTCCGCATAACAAAATGCCATCATAGCTGCAGGCCAGGAAACTGGTCATTTCTACTTGCTTACTGCATTAGATCTACAGTCAAAAGGCAGGATGCAGAGAGGCACTTGAAAATCTGCGGGTCACTGTCTGTATTGGTGAGGACGTGTGTGTTTGTCAAAAACTATGTGGGTGTTTTTCCCAGGTGCATATTAACTCTCTGACACAGTTTGCTGTGTTTGATATTTTTTGAATTATTTAGATATTAGAGACTGTGAAACTCCAAGTATTTACGATCTCTGCTTTGCATGCTATTTATTGAAAATATTTTTTGTACATTTCATCTAAAGGCATTGGACATTATTAGAATTAAAAACATAAAATATATTGTACTGATATTAATCCAACTATTGAATGGAGAGAACTATATTCTACTTGTTAGGTAGAAGAATGACTTCAGGAAACAACAACACCAAGTGAAGCCATCTAGGCTGTGGGGTATATATTCAGGGGATCTCTACCCTGGATTTTGCAGCAAGTTCTGCCAGCTGCAATATTGAACCTCAGCTACTTTTTTTTTTATTGTAACAAGCTGCATAATCAAACGGTGAAGAAACAATTAAAACCACACATTTGATTATATGTGACGTGAGTTTGTATTTTGGGTTAATGAGCGAGGTAAACATAACAAAAGATGCAGAGCATCAGTTCACTACATCCTGACACACAAATCCAATAGACTATCAAAGTGTGTAATGACAATATTATGTTAATTCCCTGAATTATAGTAACTTGTTTAAACAGCTCAGTTACAGCAAATGTTCTTCTTAGTTATGACCAATTTCTAAAACTTAAAAACATTGTAATGCAAAATAACAGCACATTGTATGCTGCGAATTATGACCTAAATGTAACCAAGTGAAATGGTTCATGTTCAAAACAAATGATTTCATGTTACTTTCCCTGCTTGGAAATGTATAAAAAACAATTAACAGTGACATGTGAAGTGGGACTGAAAAGAAACTCACATGTTGTGTTATCTGAGAACTGGAGAATTTCATACACTACAGGGAGGCAGGAGGGTCAAATAATAATTCTTATTCTTGTGGCTGATAACGACCATAGGTGAGATGGGAAAAATGCACCTCCTTTGACAGAATGTCTTTTATTGTTGAAGCATTATGAGATTTTCTGCATGTTTAACAGAGATATGAAGTATTGCCTGGTGCCAAAAAAGGGTCAAAATTGTGTTCGAATATGTAGTCACTTATATTTATACTGTAATTACATTTGATTCTGAATAATGCTTTAATAAGTAACAATAAACAACATGTACACTAAGTACTTTTCTCTGCGCTCTGTCTGATTTGTGTTTCTGTACATAGCGACAGACAAATGTGTTCTGCATTTACCCAGTTCTAAAAATCCAGCTTTACATGCATGGCACATTCCTGAGAAAAGCCAAGGTGTGGAGAAGAAACAGCACTTCTAAGAGTTACAATATATAATGGTTGTAGAATCAGTTTCCTGCTTAGAAATATGAATAGAGGGGTATTTTTGTTTTTTCCTGTGATTATAGTGTTTTTGTTATATTAAATAAAACCTGTCAAACGTAAAAAGATTTTGACAACAAGAACGAAACTTTTATTTGAATTTAATTCTTTGCATTTTTAAAACCAAATCAAATACCCAGTGTTTTTTTTTTATTGTTTGTTTTTTATTCCTGGTTTCTGATAAGATTCAATTACCAAAATATGCACTGACTATTTTATTTTATTTTGGTTTAGTTTAGTTCAGTTGATCCTAGTTGCCATTCTCTAACAGTGGGTGGCAGTATTATAACATCTACGAACGGCTTAGAAGAAGATTGAGCGTTTTTGACTCGATAAACGATCTTTGGCTGCGGTCCTGCTCTTGCTCTGCGCCTACAGCTCTTTTCTGTTGTTTAGCAAATTCCTGCTAATTACTTCGTGTTAAAAAAACGAATGAAAATACTTGGCACATCGCTGGAGATGAAGTCGGTAAGTAAGGGGTTCATTAAGGGTCGTAAAAGCTGTTGTTTTTCATTTCGGAGATGCCGAGCGATAAGTGGAATCTCTTGACTGTTAGATTGCTACTAAGCTAACTTCCCGGTGAAACGGTAAATGCATGCAGATATGAAGACTGCTTTTAAACAGATAATGGCTTAGTGGTTGAGTCGTCTTCCTAATTTAGTAACAGGGTTATTATTGAGAAGTAAAGCCTCCCTTACCCGGGGTTAATGTTATTTTCACGTGATAAAAGGCTGTTTATGAGCTAATCTATAGCTAGCGGTGAGCACGCACATGGGAGTGTTCACTCCCTGGAAGAGTCGGTGACAACTGTGAGCTGAAAGAGAAGAGAGAGGTCTGCAGGAATGAGGAGCGGGGTAACAATGTAGATCGGAACATAGATGTTAGAATCTGGGCTCAACCAGCCAACAACAACAGACAGGAGAGAAGGGGAGAGCCGAGTGTCAGGGGTGATCTGTCAGAAGGAGCGCTGCGGGAGGGAAAGGGAAGGTACGCAACATGGTTTGGAGTTGGTGGTGCTAAAAAAACAAAGTAGAACTGAAGATGTTAAGATTTTGATCGGGAAGGATAAAAAATTACACAAGACAGAGATAAGATCATAGGTAGGTATATCACAGGGGTAGTTTGAAGATCCAGTCAGAGGGAAGGCAGAGGTTGAGTAGACCGAAGAATAAAAAACAGAAAAAGTTCCCAGATGCAGTGAAGGATATGCAGATGGACCGAGGAGGATGCTATGAGGATTTCTGCGCAGTCAAAACAAGTATTAATATGTCTTCACTGGAACCAGAAAAGGTTAATTAGTTTGTTTCCATTGGTAGATTGTTAAACAGTGGGCAGTGGAGCTCAGATCCTGCTGTATTAACTGTCCTGTAGTTTCTATTTGTTTTACAGTGCAAGTTATTTATTTCCTGATTTCTTCATTCTGAAACACTACTTCACCTTCTGGACATGTGTGCATTTTATCTGGAGCCTTTCAAACTACTTTCTTTTATTTTGGATAGCTTCAGGGCTGAAGCTGTGCAGTTAAGTGCCTCATGGTCTTCTATAAAATTACTGAGCAACCAGTGACAACCAGCACACCACAGAAAACAACTGGAGTATCAGCTTCTTGTGTTGTCAGTTTCAGCATCTGGATTGTAACCATCTGGTGAGATCTGGTGTGATGAGATATTTGTCTTGAGCCCCAGAAGATTTGGATCATCAGCTCACGCTCTCCTGAATCGGTGATGAGTGCTGTTGGTGAGGATTCATCAAGAACTTCAAGTTGGAGCTGACATTTCTAAATCCTTCCTGCCGAAGAAGTGCTCTGAGCAGGGAGTCTTCATTGTTTATTTGTATTCTGACAATATCCTGGACATCTGTAGAAACACTGCCATGCCCACCAACCAGTCATCGCCCTGGGGTGGAGGGAATCTCAGGGCGTGTTCCAGTGCATACAGTGCCCCCACTGCTGCCTTGGTTTCAAGTGCAGGCTTTAAAGTGTCCTTCAGGCACCCTCCTATGGAGCTCCCCAAGGCTAACAACCAAGACAAACCGCTGTCATCTACTGTTGTTTCATCCATGCCGTCATCTGCCTGTCCTGTGTGGGAGAAAAGGGGTGGAAACAGTTCAAACACCTGGAGTCATCATTTTGCATCAGAGGAATTGGTAAACCAGCCAGAACAGCTGAATGCAATTCAGAGACCAAAACAGGACCGGGCACCATCAAAACCAAAGGAAACCTCTAGCGGCACCACATTTAAGGAACTCCAGCTGCGTGGAGTCACCGAGAGCTGTTCACAAGTCCAAACCTATCAGCCTGGAGACAGAGCAGCATTAGAAAGTGGGCAGAGTTCAACAGATGATGTAACACTAGAGTCTTCCCCAGGGACTTACAGAGACTTATTCATCAAAGGACGTGCCACTGAGCAGCGCAGCACCCATCTGATGGTGAGTGGATTTAATTACCGCACTAAGGCCAAAGCAGCATGTATACAGTGACCCATTTCCTCCAGCCAGTGGTGCTTGTGGTGCTCCTTTTGTCCCTTTCTACCTCTGATCTTGGTCTGCTATTCAAACAACAGTGCACCAGTCTTACGATGGCAACAACCTGAGTATAAACAGGTTTATTATCCAGGAAATTAATTACAATCTGAATCTGAATTTGTTTGTGAAGACATTAGTGAAAACTGCTGCAAAAATTCAGTGAAGAACTACAGTTTTCAGACATTTTATCCTGTCAGAAACACCTCCAGGTTTTTAGCAAGTTTTCTTCCAGATATGCCATGCACTTCGTTCCATCTATGAACTCTTACCCACTTTCTTGTTCTTGATGAAGGAGATCTTTCCCACAGCATGATGCTGCCACTGGCACATTTAGTTTTTCTGCCAACCATGGCATTCTGCATGTAGGCCAGAAAGTTAAACTGGTGTGGTCTGAGCAGAGCACCTTCTTTTATATCTGTGCTGTGTCCCTACATGGCTTGTTGCACATTTAAATGAAGCTTCTTATGACTTTCTTTCAGTGGTAGCTTTCCTTTTGTCACTCTTCCATAAAGAACAGATTTGTGGAGTGCATAACTTAATAGTTGTCTTGCCCCTGTGAGAACTTCAAAGTTCCCTAATGTTCTCTGATAAACCAAACAGCTGAGATTGAATTAAACAGAGATGGATTCTGTTTACCAATCAGCTGTCTTGTGAAGGCAGCTTGTTCTGCTGGATTTTAGTAAGGGGTGTTGTTATTTTTTAGATTTAATCTTTTAAAGTTAAAAGCCATATATGTAGGGATGCATCTAACAATTATTTTATCGAAATTCTGTCAATTATTCAGGTGATAAATCGAGTAATCAGAAAAAGTTGCCACATTCTGCTGAGTTCATTTACCTACCTAGGCTTATTTGATGAGTAATAGAAATAAATGAAAGAGAAAATGTAAGTAAATAAATAATTCAATAACAAAAAACAAACAAAATTTTTGTGCTTAAAAAGCAATACCACAGCATGTCTTTAGTTTACACTTGAACATTGTAGCAAAGGATGCGTCTGCAGCTAAAACGAAAAGTTAACATGTCAACAGCTCAGCCCTTTCTCATTAACTTAACATCAATACAGTGCTAGCTGGCTCTGTAGTGATAATGGTCAAAAAGTACATGAAGTGCCACTTGCATATTGTATTCTGGATTTTTGAAGAGATTTTTTTGAAATAGAACCCTTGTAGTGTACTTGCACCCTTCTGTTTTTTTATTTCAAAAACAGAGAAGAAATTAATAATTACACATTAGTTGGGCTCAGGGGTAAAATGCAGGACTCTTCAACTAGGCTAGAAAACTACTAAGTGAACATGAAGTAATAGGAAGAACTAATAAACTACTAAAAGGAAAAGAATAGAATAAACCAATTAAATGATACAATGAAATGACAGTTCAGTGTGGATATTTATGTTTAAGAACCAAGGTTTATTTTAAGACATTTGAAATTAAAATCAAATTTCACAGAATGATTTGCCGAATTAGAAATCAATAACCTTTTAAACAGTTGATCTGTAATGTTGTGTACTAGCCATCACAGTTGAGAATTTGGAATGGAGTGATCGACTACTGACATGGCAGAGATGAAGTTTATTGCCTCTCACAAAATGCTGAACGAATGGATAGATGCAATGATGTCATGGCTCAGTTATCAAAGGGATATAAAGCTTAATCACCACTCCTTTAAACCCCACACATACCTTTAACTGCCATTAATAGAACTATTAATGTGCGTATGAGTGCTGGCGAAGCGTTACGGCCGATCTGTGTTTAAACTACTCTTGAAGTAAAGTTTGTCGTAACGTTAAAACACAACCTAAACAAATAAACTAGCCTCAAGGCCTAGAGACCTGTTAGCATTAGCTTAAGAGGTAGCCTGCTAGCACTTATAGTTTAGCTTTTAACACTACAAACAAAGCAAAACACAATGTCATAAACAGTATTTAGTTTTATCCTAAACTAATTTTCTCTACCCAGACATAACCACTTAGGTGAACCGTTCTGATTAACAGGAGGACAAGAGGTCCAAAGGCAATGGGAAGCTGTGGTAGCTGTCAACAAAGGAGCCGGGGCAGCTGCTCAGTAGCAGTGAGAAGGGAAAGCTTCTGCTGCGGTTTCGATGCCGTCTTCTTCAGGCAGTGGGGAAACTGCTTCATCCTCTTCCGAAATGTTTAAAACGGCTTGTCTTAATTACACCCGTGATATGGACACACAAACATCAGATTATACTCAACTTTGGATCCAAGTAGTCGTCCAGTTCGGCCTGCAGGACATTGATGCGCATTGCCTCCTCTGTGCTGCTCTGAAAGAGCTGCGGCTAAGAGAAGCCCCTTTTCCACTGGCTCGATTTGGCCCGACTTGGCTGCACTCGGCTGGCTTCGCGAGTATTTCCATTACTGTTATTTCAGTACCGGTACCTACGTTTTTTGGTACCTCCTTATTAGCGGGGCTAAGCGAGGCCGAGTCGGTACTGTACGTGACGTGAACAAACGGCTGTTCACTGATTGGCCGTGGGTGCGGCCAGCCGTAAGAGTCGACCAGCATTAAAAAAAACTAACCGGCATTTTCAAACATGCATTCTAGCGAGTGAGAGAAACATATGATGGAGTTCGCACAGTTATCTGGAAAAGTCACCCCTTGGAGCAACGACGAGGTGCAAGTTTTCTGGCGATCATAGGAGACTGCAATATTCAGCTGACTGCAATATTAGCTGAATAAATATATAGGCAACAACTATTAGAAATAAAATGGGACCTAATTCTAAGCTTTCCAAGTCTCTTAAAGGGAAAGTGAAATCTTTAATTATAATAATAAAACAGATGTCCAAATACTACTCATCAAATCTGATTGTCAATACAGTCAGCAGATTTAATCCCCAGGCAATAGACGTGTTACTTCTTGTTTTTGTAACACGTTTCGGTCTTTTCTTCACATTGGTGGTTGGGTGTTTCATTCGCGGTTCTACAGCACGACACATGATGCTTTAAAGCTTCGCCTCCAGGAGGTGTTCCCTTTAGTGGAGCAAAAGCGGGTCTATGGAAATGCAACACACAACATGCAGAGCCGTGCGGAGCTGCTCCGGGCTGGTCAAATCAAGCCAGTGGAAAAGGGGCAAGAGTGAACAGCTGTGGCTCCTTCTTTCTGGGGCTGCCCTGAAATTAACACTGACTCAGTTTTACCAGTCTGTTGTTCTCTGTGTACAGTTCAGTCCATGTTTCATCCCACTCCAGATTAATGCTCGGATCATTTGAGGAATCTTCTCAGCCCTACATATATCATGTTCCTTTGAGCGGGTCTAGCACTTAAAATCCCAATAAAATACAAAATGTTTAAGCTATATAAATACTTCAGCAAGACACACCGTATGTTTGTGTCTCATGTTTTGTAAATGAAATTTGTAGTGAGCCTTTTTCTGTTTTGTCTCCCCAGCCTAAGGCTCCAGACTGTTTCTCTTCACCACCAGTGCCTCACCAGTGCCTTAAGCTTTTCAAACATCAGGGAACAAAGTTGTGGAAGAATATCTCCAGCCCCAATGGCACAAAACAAGAAACGAGAAGCACAAAGAGGCAGACGAATACTCCACAGAGAAGCCATTTTGCTAAAACCACAATAAAACGCAGTCAGACACAAAATGGTCGTCCAACACGGACGTCTTTAAACAATCAGCTGCTAGTTAAAGGTGGTCCTCCAGCTGTTCTGGTAGCAGCTACCAACAGCAAGCCCCAGAACGCAGCATCGCTCCGGCGGTCTGCATGCAGAGGTCTCCACTCCTCCTCCTGCATCAACATGCCAGCTGTGCTCCGTGGCAGTGAGCAGCTGCAGGCCACAGAGCTCCATGCTGATGAAGGTAATCAGCATGTGTTTAATGTTCCAACCGTAAAACAAGTATTAAAGATCAGTGATCGATCTACAGATCTGAGTTAATAACTACAACCTCACTCTAAAAACGGCTTTTATAAAGTAAAGAAGCTTTAAAGATGTTTTTGATGATTTGAACACGGTTTTGAAACTAGTAAAACACAGAAAGGTTTTGTGGGTAAGCCAGTTCTGTGATACTTAACCGTCAGGTCATCCCATTAATGCATCCTACCCAATTCTGCTCCTGTGACAGATGTGGCTTCATGTCCTGCAGGAGCTTTGGTGGGCTCAGTGACCAATCAGATTTCGGCCATCCACCTCACCAGGAAAGGCCAATCACCCACCACATCAGCTCAGTGTCTGTCCTCATCTCCATCAGTGACAGAGGATCAGCTGATGGGGTGATCAAAGATTGTCAATCATTGTTTTTCTCTGGATCATTTCATTTACAGTCTTTGACTCTTGGCTTGTTTTTCCAGCTCTGAGTGTGTGATGCAGGTGGATGGAGTGGAGGAGGAGCTTCCAGATGAGCTGGTAAATGCCTCCAGTGATGATGGTGAGATGATTAAATGTACATTTTATTCCCCTGACTCATTGTATTTACCAAGTAGCTGTCTTTTGTGGAAGTGTTGGTTCAGTGGATGAGCTTTTATAACTGCTCTGACACAAGATGGGAGCATTTGCATCACCACTTGTTTAGATATTTAATGCTTTCTGGCTCACTCAGATCATAAAAGCTTTTTATCAGGTTGGCTGTGAGTTATTAAAGTAGCATGGTGGAATAATAGCCACTACTGCATGCCTACTGCTTGATGGATTCCACTCAGATTACTGGAATAATCTAAATGATTCATTTAGTTTCCTACAATTTTTCACCAATGTGAAAACTCTAATTAATGCACATAAAACAGGTTCAGATGGAGAACTGATAATAAATCCAGATTTTTTTGTGCTCATCTGGAACTCTGTTTAGACAGTATGGATATATGGGATAATAAATCTGTCTCTGTTTATTACTGCTTTCAGATGATTCAGAAAGTTATTCCATTGTTCGTTCTTCTTCTGATGCATCAATCCCTTACCTCTCTAGGTAAGACACACACACACACACACACACACACATTGTTCCCTTTAGGATATTGTTTAATTTCAGAAAGCATTTCAAAACCTAAGTTACAACGCATTGAACCAGTGGTGAAAGCACCTCTAATAAAAGCTGTTTTTATTTTAGTTTGATGCTCTGGATGAGCACAAAACTACCAGTAAAGATAAAATGCTTCAGGTTATTTATTTCTTTTTTACTTTTAGTTTTAAGTGTCACAGACATAGCTATAAATATAACTCATTATGTGGAGTCCATATTAGTTGGTCTCTGTGTGACTTATTTCTGTTAGACAGAGAACGTCTGAGAAGTCAGAGAAGTTCTGGCTTTGGCTCTCTGAGACTATTGGAAGTCACGTTGGGGTTTTTTCTGCAAGCATCTCAGTAGACGACTGCTGGCACATTGTCAAGTTGGATCGTTGCTCAGTCTCAGCTTCAGCTCCCTGTAGACATTGTTAAAGTATTCTTACTCCTTGAACTTCTCATGTTTTATCATGTTACAGCCACAAACTTTAGTGTTAAGGAGTGATAATTTGGTTTCAACAATATTTTGCAAATAAAATGTAACACGTTGTGTGCATTTATTTTATAACCCCTATACTCTGATCCCCGTAAATAATCCAGTGCACTAATTGCATTTAGATGTCACCCAGTAAATAGTTTGTAATTGTCAGTCAGTCTAAATGCAGCTGTTCTCTGAAGACCTCAGAGGTTATCATGGAGACCAAGGAACACAGCAGACAGGGAGAAAGATGTGGAGAAGTTCTACACAGTACCCCAAGCTTTGAACATCTCACAGAGCTCTGTTCAACACATCATCTGAACATGGAGAGCGGATGGACCAACTGCAGACCTACCAAGACATGGTTCTCCATCTAAAGAGACTAGCCACACAAGGAGAGCATTAATCAGAGGATCAACCAAAGAGGCCCAGGGGCACTTTGGAGGAGCTGCATAGATCCACAGCTCAGGGGGGTGAATTTGTCATTCACAGTTGTTGGTCATGCTCTCCACAAATCTGGCCTTGATGGAAGAGTGGCAAGAAGAAACTTATAAAAAAGTCCTTTTTGCAGTTTGCCATTAGCCATGTAGGAGACACAGCAAACATGTAGAATAATGGTCTCTGCTCAGATTAGGCAAGAACTGAACCGTTTGCCTGCATGTAAACACAAAATATTAAAATCATCTTCCTTTTGGTAGAAAATCTTGCTTCCATTTTGAAAGCAAGCCAGCCAAGGTCACTTTCTGGTTGCTCCTTCTGACCCTCATTTAAACATCTGTCCAGCTGATGGTGTGGACTCTCCTGGTCTCTGTTATTCTGTCAGTTTATTGTTGGAAGGACTGAAAGCAGCAGATCATGGTGGAAAGCTCTGCTGTATTGTTGGGTGCTGTTACACTCGCAGCTGATTCTCTTCTAAAACAACCCAGATCGGGGGCACCATTGTTGCCTTTTCCCCCTAACTGCTTTGTTCCTAAGTCCATTTGCATGCGCTGACAGCCCTACCTGAACCCTCCACATCTCCACCTGAAAGCTACACCTGTTTATATTCCATATGGTTAGAGATCTGTTTGTAAATCCAAAGTGACCCTGTCAGAGGTGGAAGACGTTTAACTGAAGTCTGGAAAACTCCTACATGACGGTCATGTGAGTATGTTTGAGCTTTTGACCTAATGTTTGGATGATGTTAAAGACTGCTGTTTTTAAAGAACATGAGGTTTTGTTAGTATTGATCCATCACTAAATGACTGAGCAGTCAGATTAGAACTGCTGTTCAGTCAGTCGGTCTCCTTTGCTTTGTGTGTGAAAGGTCTCTGACACCTAATCCTTCGCAGCGTCATGTTTCAGACATGTAGAGCACCTTGTGTTACAAAATGAATCGGTGTCCTGATGCCAGAGTTTCCACTGGCTTGTTAGTTAAATGTCACAGACTGCATTACTTGTGGTTTGCTTTTTTAATTACAAACTCTACTGTTTATGGTCCCGTTGATAGATCTACACAAGACATTTACATTTGTGATGTAAACTGCTGCTGTACAGTTTGCTATAGTTTTAACATGAAACAGCCCATTGAGGGACCTGATCAGATGTGTGGTTGCAGAAAGCTCTGAGTTGCATCACTGTCTTTCTGGATCACTGAAAATCTACAAATACGGAAAAAAAACTATATTTTCAATCATTTCCGAACTAAAGAACAGTGGGGTACAACATAAGGTTCTGATTTGCTGGTTTTAGTTGGATTTGGTCTCATTTTCCTCCATTCTTCTGTGACACAAGCTTGGTATTTAGTATTCCTTCCACAGCGGGAGTATGATAATATTCCAGAAAACTTAAAGCAGTGGTTCTCAGGTGTACTTTATGAAATGAAAACAAAAATGTAATCATCAGTGATGGCGATTGCCTAACAATAACTCTAGTGTGTTATAACTATATTGCCAGAAGTTCTGGATCAGCCATCCAGATAATTGAATCCAGATGTTCCAGCCACTTCCAAGATCACAGTTAGGGCTGAGAATGTCGAGAACCTCATGATTCAATTAGATTTCTATTGTTTATGGCACAATTTTTGATATTGATTTAAATTTAGTAACAAGTAGAAGTACTCCATAACTTAGTGATGTCGATAAAATGGGCAAAGATTTCATCATGCTCACCATCAGATAGAAAAGACACGGTCTTGAAGCGTGGGTCCAGAGCTGAGGCCATGGAGGGTTCGTCATTCAAGCCCATGTACCTCCAAATAAAATAATAAAAAAACAAACATTAAAATAAATCTTTATCTTCTTCTTGGGTTTTTGGCGGTTAGCAAAAAGCTATTTGGTGCATTACCGCCACCAACTAGTAAGGAGGGTCAGGGAGATCAAATCCATATCTAGAATCAAGGTAAGCAGACAGCTTCTACAGACATTTGTGAAAGGATGGATCGCTTGATGAATTCCAGCCTGGTACCAGAATAGAACAGCTTCCTGTGCTGTAAGACCAGATCTGAAATTGCCTTGCTACTAACCATTCCACAGTCAGCTGTTGTGGTATTTTAACATACATTTAAACATATTGAACAGAGTGTAGAGAGCTTCATGGCAGTGCAGCTACATCCAAGCCTTACACCTCTAAAAGCAATGCAGAGTGTCAGGTGCAGTGGTGTAAAGCAAGTCACTACTGGGCTCTAGAGCAGGGGAGGTGTGTTCTACAAAGTGATGAATGTTCTCTCCCTGTCTGCCAATTCTATTGATAAGTCTGGGTTTGGCAGTTGCCAGGAAACTTCCCTGACTTCCCTGTTTCTAGCTTCGGAGTTTGGAGAAGTGGTGTCCTAAAGCAGATCAGTTCAGGCCTTTAGTTCCAATGAAAGAACCTCTTAATGTTTCAGCAAACCAAGACAATTTGGACAATGTTATGCTTCTGATTCTGTAGGAACAGTTTGGGATGGTCCCTTCCTATTGCAGCATGGCTGCATACAAGTTTGAAAACCAAGGTCTGTAAAGACATGGATAAGTTTGATGTGGAAGAACTTGGCTGGTCTTTTACAACCTGATAGAACTTATTTAGGATGAATTAGAGAGAAGAGGGTCAGCCAGGTCATCTCATCCAACATTAGTGTCTGACCTCACAAATGTGCTTCTGGAAGAATGGTAAAAAAAATCCCCTAAGCACCCTCCACTGTCCACCCGGTGGATTCTCCTCCTAGAAGAGGTGAAGCTGTTATTGCTGTTCAGGGTGGAACTTTATACTCAAGTTCATGTGAGTGTGAAGGCAGATTAGTGACTGTATCGTGATTGTCTCTCAGCACTCCTGCAAAGTCAGAATGGATCTGTGAATCCCATTTTTCCTTTTCATTATCTTTCATTCAGTGGTTTTTATTATGGCTGGATTTTTTTATTATTTTGTTTGAACAGTGAGGAGACGTCAGACCAAATCTGCAAATCATCAACCTATTAAACTCTTCTGATGTCTCTTCCTATCCCTTCCTGTTTAGTGTTGAGGAGCCGATGATATTGGGGGGAGAGGATGATCGAGAAGAGCGCCCAGCGCTTGTCCCCAGTTTGTTTCCACTCATGCCCCCCACACTCTACTTCAGCACAGCCAATGAGAAAGGTCAGGAGTGACTCCTATGTTGTTTAAAGCAAATAGATGCTCTTTACCAGCTGATCTTATGTTGTGTGTTCTGCAGTGGAGCTACTGCCTGCTGAACAAAGACGGCTGCTGAAATGGAAGATGAGCACCGTTACTCCCAACATTGTCAAGCACACCATCACCAGGTCCCACTTCAAAGCCACCAAGAGTGAGTCATCTCACACCAAAAAATGAAACACTTCAAGCTTTTCTGCTAAACTTTATGCTCTCTAAACTCACACCGTCCCTCCTCCCAACATGTGTTTTGACTGGTTATAATGTTTGATCCATTATTGTCAGTATTAAGTGTCTCATCTCAATGTAGCAGATCGTTTCTAATCGTGATGTTAGTTATTACCTGTAGACTTGGACAGTTCCATACACAAACTGAGCTGGAAATCAGTGTTGTGACCCTGTGTGTTGCCATGTAGAAAGCTACGACTGGGTAGGCTGCTGGGGACACCACATGAAGTCTCCTGGTTTTAAGGCGATTGGGGAGCACCAGAAGGTGAGTCCCTGCAGACATCCTGCTAATGTCCCGGCAGACTCCAGACTTACTGTGGCTTATCTATCTTTGTAGTTGAACCACTTTCCAGGAACATTTCAAATTGGCAGGAAAGACAGGCTTTGGAGGAACCTGTCCAAGATGCAGCTTCGCTTCGGCAAACAGGAGTTTAACTTTTTCCCACGGACGTTCATCCTTCCTCAGGATATCAAGCTGCTCCGTAAGGCCTGGGAAGATTGTGGCTCCAAGCAGAAGTGGATTGTCAAGCCTGTATGTTCTGCATCTTTCTACCTTTATGTAAGGTGCTTATAAATGTTGTGCAGGTGAGGGATAATCGGACATATTTGTCTAAGGATGTATGATGTGGACCTGCTGAGGAGCAGCCAGATGACCTTGGATGTAGTGAAGGAGGATATGCTCAGAGTTAGTATGACAGAGGAGCATGGTGGGGAAAAGGTGAGATAGAGGCAGGAGATCTGCTAAGGATGATCTCAGTGGGAGCCGCTAGAAGAAGATGTGAGCTATTTGTAAATAGTGAGTCTTACTTGTGCATAGGTGTTGATTGGCATGCTTTCAGTCTGGTGAATCAGCAAAGAGGCTAATCTGACAGCTATTAGGTTAGCTTGGCTGTAGGGTGTCTAACATACCCTCAAGCCAAGACAGCCTTAAAGGTTCTAGAGAAGAGCACTGATTTATTTTTATGTTTGCAGCTTATTTAGAGCAAAGGATGCTTTAAATTGATGCAGTTTTGATACACTATATTACCAAATGTATGTCCCACCATCAAATCAATAAATCCTGGTGTTTCAACAACTTCCATGGCTGCAGGTGTATAAAGTTTGGTGTGGAGAAACCTGACTGGCCTGCACAGAGTCCTGACCTCAACCTTCCTGAACACCTTTATGGTGAAACAGAGTGGAGGCTGCAGTTCTGTTTTTTTCATCTTAATTCATTTTTTTCATGAATTTTATCATGAATGTTTTGGAATTTTCTTCCAGCTGCTGAGGTTCAGGATACTTAGTGCACCCAGATATCTCTGTGAAAACAAGCATATGGAAATGTTTCAGGTTGTTTTAAATGATGAAAATGTGCTCCTGATGTTTTGGCTTTGCTCTGTGCTCAGAAGTCCACGGGTCTGGGAGGACCCTGTGTTGCAGGTTAGAAACTCATGCTTGTTCTTTTTCTTCTGTCTCACAGCCTGCATCAGCCAGAGGAATAGGGATCCAGGTCATCCACAAATGGAGTCAGCTTCCCCGTAAGAGACCACTGCTGGTACAGAAGTAAGCGACACAGGGCTGACCCGTCCAGTGATTGTTTTACCCAGCTGTCACAAAGGTTCTGTAAGGAAACATTTCTCTCCTGCTTATTTGTCTGCAGATACCTTCACAAGCCCTACCTGATTGGTGGAAATAAGTTTGACTTGCGGATCTACGTCTACGTGACATCCTATGACCCGCTCCGAATTTACATGTTTTCTGATGGGCTGGTCCGCTTTGCTAGCTGCAAGTGAGAATGAACAACATCTTGTAACGTAATGTGGACTGGAACTGGAGCACACTAAAGAAGAGGTTCTGTTTCTCTGTAGGTATTCGTCTTCCATGAAGACTCTGAACAACAAGTTCATGCACCTGACCAACTACAGTGTGAACAAGAAGAACTCCGAGTACCAGACAAACAGTGATGACAAAGCTTGCCAAGGACATAAATGGTAACCCAGGAGATCTGAGCTGAGGTTTCTGTGTGTAGACTCTGTGTTGTGTAATGTCGTTGACTGGAGCTTCACAATATATCAAATTGCATTTGTCAAACACCCACAATTACAAGGGGCTGCTTGAATGCAACATTTGATAGGATGTTATATTGCAAGTCTGTATATCAATAATATATTTGGCCTGTTGGATAAATTTTCACTGTCCTTGATCCCCACACATGATATATTTTAGTATCCAGGATGCTAAAGCTCAGTAGGTTAATTGTAAATAATACTGATATTTAGCAGCACTATCCCTGATACATGTTTTGCTGATATTGTGTAGCCCTAGTGTTGATATTCAGCCAATAGGAAACAGTTTCTCTTCCCTTTAGGAATGTTAAAGTCAAACCTGTTGTTTGTGTCTTTTCAGGGCTTTGAAGGCTTTGTGGCACTACCTTGGCTCTAAAGGCATCAACACCACCCTGATATGGGAGAAGATTAAAGACATTGTGATCAAAACTATTATAGCGTAAGTTTGCTATTACAGTTAATGAGCGCCTGCACAGCTAACAGGCCTTCAGAGAGTTCACTCTGTAAAGCCTTCATGTTGTAAATTGAAATATCTACACCCATCTGAAACAATCCTGACATCCTACAAAAAAATAATATGATAAATTTTCCATATTGGAGGAGTAAAGGAATTGAATACCTGGAACATATATTTGAAGGAATTCAGTTTATCCCATTTAACAGATTAATTATACAATACGGATGGACAAGAATACATTTTTAGAATATCAACAAATTAAATCTATAATAAAAAATAAGTTCAGTCTTAAAAACATTGGGTTACAACTGCCATCAAGTGTACTAGAGTTCCTAAAACTCAACCCCCCCAAATTAATGTCTAAAATATACAGGACACTGTCTAATATAGTTGAATCAATTTCCCTTCCTATTTCAAAATGGGAGGTGGACTTAGCAGTTAACTTTGACCAAACATTCTGGTCTCAGATATGTTCCAGAACCTTTAAACTGACTAGTAACCCCAGTTTGCAATTAATACAATATAAAATCCTTCATAGAGTATACTATACAGGTCAACGGATGTTCCGGATGGGCTTGGCACCTTCTAATACTTGCTTACACTGCACAAGTAATATACCAGACAATTACATCCATGCACTATGGTTATGTACACCCGTCCAGAGGTTCTGGTGCCTGATATGTGAAGACTTATCAAAGTGTCTGAAATGTAATATTTCACCTTCCCCTTCAATTTGCTTGTTGGGCAACTTAGATGATGTCAACATAGAGACAAATTCAGTTCACATGGTTTTCACTGCCTTATGCATCGCTAAGAAAACTATCCTCATGAACTGGAAAAATAAAAACCTTCTTAATATTAATCAGTATAGAAATTTTCTATTAGATTATATAAGCCTTGAGACAGCCTCTGCCTCCACGTCAGATCGATCTCTCTGGGCTCCTTTAATCGGCTCCATCACCTAGTGGGGGTGGGGTGCCCTTGGCTTCGTCCTGTGGGGCGTTGTGGCGGATTCGGGGGGGTGTCTGGGTTGGGGCATTTTGGGTGTCCCTGGGCGGGGATCGCTGGGGGGTCTGGCGCTGGGGGCTGTGGTCCCGGCCGGGGTGGGGTTTTGGTGTCTCTCGGGGGAGACATCTGGTAGCTGCATGCGGTGCTCTCGGGGTGCCTGCGCCGACGGACATAGGTCACTGGCCTGGTGGTCGTGCTCCTCCTGGGTGGGTCTGGGGTGGGCTTGGGGGCTCGGGGTTCCCGGGGCGTATCGCCCCCTGGGCAGGGGTCTGGCTGGGCCTTGGAGGTCTTGGGTCCTGGCGGGTATGTCGCCGGGGTTTTGGGCTGGTGCATACCCGGGCGCCCGGCCCTGGCTTGGGGGCCTTTGGTGCATCGGCGGGCATAAGGGCCTCCGAAACTGGCGGGTAGGTCCCATCTCATGGCAGGTGCTCTTTCTTTCAAGGAGCACATTCTGCTGGCGGGGCGGAGGATCTGCGGGAGGGGGTGGGGCGGGTTCAACCTGGGTGTAATAAAAAAAAAAAAAAAAAAAAATTGAAATATCTTTCCACCTTTGAAATGCATCAGCGATGATGAGCAGGTTGCAGTCTGACCTGGCAACATCATGTTAGTTTTCAAGTTGCGTCATTGTGTTCTGCTTCAATATGGGGATCGAACCCAGTGCTTCAAAGTAATACCTGATAACTGAAGCTGTAACTCAACACTGGTGTGGCTTTACTTGTTTGCCAAAGCTTTTAGTTCTTTCACACTTTTATCAGGTTTGTAACGATACATTCAGTTCATGAAACAATGCACTTTATTGGGTTTATGAGAATGAGACGAGATTACGATAGAACCTACCATCCCACGGGGCTCACAGACCCTGGCCAAATATCTGCTACAGGGTGAAATAAGAAGGGTTACACTTACCTGTTAGTTCTATTAGATTTAGAAGGCGTACGCTTCTTGTAGATAATTCAGCTTCACAGGGATGAATTATCTACAGGAATCCCCCACAAAGTCCCATTATTTAAAAACTGACAGGGTGAAAAGGTTACCATTTGGTGAAGAAAACGCTGACTGGCCTAAAGACAAATGGAGCAACATTTTACGGACTGATGATGGTGAACTTGGGGATCCACAATTTTCTGCACGATTCTACCTCCGGTTCTACTCTTAGTGTGAGACGAGTCTGCAGGTGTGTGTGAAGGGAACCAACCTGACCTCAGTCGCAGTCAAACAAACATGTATGAAGTGGATCTGGACATGGTCAGGTGGTGTGAGCAGATAACCGAACCAATTGCCAATTCACAACACATGTCGTCTCAAGGCACTTCACAAAAGTCAGGTACATACATTCCAATTAATCTTAACCATTGAACAGTGCAGCCAGATTCTGTTATTTATTCAAATTGGATAAAAAGTGTTTCTGTCTAAGGAAACCCAGCAGATTGCATCCAGTCAGTGACTTGCAGCATTCACTTCTCCTGGATGAGCATGTAGAGACAGTGGAGAGGAAAAACTCCCTTTTAACAGGAAGAAACCTCCAGCAGAACCAGGCTCAGTGTGAGCGGCCATCTGCCACGACCGACACACAAAAGTGTGTTGCTAATAGCTACTAAAAAAGAGGCTGTGACACGGCAACAGCTCTGATCTGACTTCTACTCAACTTTATTTGTAACTATACATTATAAAAATAAAGGCTTAACAGCAGTGGGCATCATACAAACTCTCAACTAACTAATTATTACAATTACATTGTGATAAAAAACAGAAAAAAGTCAGAGATAGTCTGATGTATTTTTCAGGTATGGATTTGAAGGCATATAAGGATTTTAGTCATTGCATCCCCGTCATTATTTTGAACACAAGTGCACCTGAAAACTGTTTTAAAGAATCTCAGGTCAGTGTATTCCTTTTGAGGACTGACCTATACAAGTCTTCTAGATTTTAAAATGGATTTCACTGAATGCAATCCAAATTATTGAAATCTTCTTTACAGTTGGTGCTAAATTGTGAACCAAATCAGCGTGGTTAACCAGCTGCGGTGTACAACAATATTTGTCTTGTCCATCATTCTGTCAATGTTGTATTTTTGTCTGCTGCATTGTTAAAATGCTGCCATACAAGCAATTTACAGGTGATGGGAGAATCTTTAGTGTAAACGAGGTGATGCTGATGGTATCTGTGTAGACATCCACAAGAAACATGGTGTAACGTCTTGCTACATTCCCATCCCATATACAAGGACCTGATACTGATTCGTAGTCTAACGCTTTATTAAACTAGTGTCATTCATATGCTGTACTTAAACCCTCAGTTTTAAATTGCAGTAAAACAAAACTTTATTGGATCTAAATGAACTCCTCCACCAATGAGACAGTAGGACTTTTCCGTGTCTGTTTTTCTGAACAGCAACTTTTTCTTTTCTTAGCGACAACCACAGTCAGGAATAAACTGATCTTTCTCTCCTGCTGACCATGGTTTTCTGTGGAGGAGTCCTAGGCTAGCGTTTTAATTTCTTAAACCTGACCAAATCCACAAAGTGTTGTAGTCTTCCCACCGAGGCCTTCAACACACACAGCATGAAAATCTAAGTTTGTTTCCTAATGGAGGTGATGGTGACTAATACTTCTTGTCAGTGGGACGTGTGATATTATTAGATGTGTCCATCAATCATCTGGGTTTGGTTCTGTCCACTCTAGACATTCACAAAAACTTCTTAATGAAATGGAGCGCTGGTCTGGTTTAGGTGGAGCTTAAGAGGTGCTTCAGCTTTCATGATGCTACAAACATCAGCAGAGCCCTGCTCTAACATCGCTGTTAAAGTCTGTGCTGCTTTGGTTTCAGGAGTCAGAGTCCGAGTTAGGAATGTGAATGTCTGTAGCTGTCACTCACTGTGTTGCTGAAACATTTCTGTGTTTGTTTCTCAGCTCTGAGCCTTATGTGAACAACCTGCTGAAGATGCACGTGAAAACACCTTACAGCTGCCACGAGCTGTTTGGCTTTGACATCATGCTGGACGAGAGCCTTAAACCCTGGATCCTGGAGGTCAACATATCACCTAGGTGACCCACAGATGTATGCACCTGTTATCACAAGTAAGGCTTTTGAAGAACATCTGTGACACTGCTTTCTTCTGTTCAGCCTCCACTCCAACTCGGCGCTGGACGTTTCCATTAAAGGGCAGATGATCAGAGACCTCCTGAACCTGGCCGGCTTCAGGATTCCTCCAAAAGAAGAAGTGGTCTCCTCCAGCAGTAGTACCTCAAGCTCCACCAGCAGGTAAGGAGGAGGTCCTACACCTCATTTTCTACTGATGAGATTCTGTGTTCCAGCTGAAACAAGAGAACGAGGTCTCTGTTACCATTTTTTTTATTTTTTATGCAAGTCTGTGAAAACTTGGATTCAAATCAGTGCCTCTGTCTGTAGTCTGTATGGAGGGAACAAAGAGAGGACCAAACCTGAACTGTCTGCTGATGAGAAAGTAAAACGAGCCTTTTACCTTGCTCAGCGTCATGCCGACCAGGTAAACAAACGCATGCACACAGCTCTGCTACTGCAAGGCGAGTCTACTGATTACATACCATAATCTACATTCAGTATGTGCTTTTATTAAAAGAAACTCCACTCTTAACGTTGCTACTTTTTATATTTATTCTCAAAAAAATCCCTCAATGTCAAGCAGTGACTGAGTTTTTGCTAATTCGTTTCTTCTCAGGGAATAATTTAGGAGAAAACTGTAAGTTTCTCATTTCTCTCTCTGCTCCTGCATCATGAAGGACTTTCTATCATCGGTCTTGGATATTTTGACCCCAGAGGACGTCCGTGTTCTGGCAGAGAGCGAAGACGAACTGAATCGTCAAGGAGAATTCCAGCGCGTTTTCCCATCACAATCATCATCACGCTACCTTCGCTTCTTCGAGTGTCCCAGATACCACAACATCCTGCTGGATCAGTGGGATCAGAAGTACTGGAAGGACCGGACAAAATGTGAGTCCCCAAACAAAATTAGTTCTTACTGCTTCCTGTTTGTTTGGAAGAACGTTTAGATTTTCCAGCAGAAAGAAGAAAAATTTGATGACAAAACTGGTTGAGCTGCATCTCTGGTACTACAGGAGAAATCCTGAAATACATTTTTAGGAATTCTCTAAGTAATAAGAATAAAATCCTTAGAACCCAGACACAGTGAGCATTTTATGTATCTCTATAGAATATCTAGAGTAGATGAATGGAAAATGTTTCTTAAAAGCCCTGAAACAGATCTAACTTGGCATGTTTTGTGTTATATGCAGGTATCAGTTACCTGACAGCCCTCTGTCAGAAGGGAATCCATCTGGGAACCAGCGACCCAGCCCACACGGTGAGAAGCTCTTAGGCCGTCCATCACAGGGATCATCACATCAGATTTGGGTTATGTAATCAAGAAAGCTGCTTTTATTTACTGATTTTCATGAAGATGGAAATCCAACATGAATACATCACAAGGGTTTGATAGTCAGTAGAAATAAAATGGATTAAGAGCCATTTACTCAGTGCTCGTCCGTCGGAAAATAAACGATCAGTGAGCGTAAATGAAGCAGACTGACAATGAATCTCTTTGGTATAGAAGTTGTTACTTGGGGAAGAAGACCCAGCTGTTTTCTGTATCAGAAAGGTGAGTAAAAATTAATTCACTCCCTCTTATACAAGTAGTGAGACTTCATTAAGTAACAGAAGCTGAAGTATTACAGTAACTTTTCAGCCTCTTTCTGTTTTGGAACAAGCTGGATTAGGAAATGTCAGCAGACTAACATTTCAACAATTATTTGTACATTTATAAATCTCTTATATTTGGCTCATCTCTGATGAGCTTGGAGGTTGAAAGGCCCTTTTTGCCATTACCCGAATCTTTAGCTCCCGCCACAGGTTCTCTGTCAGATCCATGTCCAGACTCTGGCTGGGTCACACCAAGACCTTATGGTGCTAACAGAACAAACTAGCCATTGATTTTGAGGCTTAATAAGGATGCTGTATATCCTGTCGGCATTTGTTAGTTGGGTTTAATGGATCAACGCCTCGGTCCCGTTACCTGAACGATCTCACTCCATTGGCAGATTTTCACTTATGCACAGAGAGACAACTCGGTAAAGTTGGGCAGTTTTTGAGAAAATTGTTTTATTTTAGAAATATTTTGTTGTTCAGAGTAAAAGTAAAAACAATTTTTACAGTTATTTATAGTTTTTTTTAGGAAGAATCAGAACAGGTTAACACTGGTTTCAGCAGGTCGGAGCTTTACACATATCAGCCACAATATCTCCGATCAAATCAACTCTGTTAATCCTGTGATCATCTTTAAACTTCCCTTTGTGTTTTCACCTTGTTCACACACAGTTTTGTTTTTACATCCTGTTCAGACCAGCATACCAGCCTTTCAACGTTCTTCTAACTGTCTCCAGGTTTGAATGAAAGAAAAAAGCACTTCTTGGAAGCATGTTGTTATTTAGTTGTAGGTGTGCGACGGCAGCTTTGGCTTTAGAAGGTGCAGTGAGTCAGTCCCACCAGCTCACAGTGAGGTCTGTGTGATTGAGCTGTGGGTCTACATGCTTCTTCAGTGCTGCATTATCTTTTATTGCCCTGATGAATGAAACCACTTCATCTCTTGAATAGTGCTGGGGTATCAGAACAGAGCAAATACACAGAAACTAAGGAGGGAAGAAACCTAACTGTTGAATGCTTGTCTCTGTCTCTGGTTATCTCTGTAGTGGTCCAAGTGTAGCTACATGTCAAGAACTGCAGCCCAGAGGCCAGGAGTACTGAGTCCATCCAGATCCAGGTAAACGCATGACATGCTGTAAACGCCCTTCCCTTTGTGTTGTGGACAGTTAACACCAATCCAAGGAACGCAGCTCCTCTAGTGTTGTGAAAAATATGAGTAGGGCAATAATAACACTGACATTTGATCTATTAGTGCTGGAAAACTGTCTGATTTCAGTTATTGGCTGACTGATTGGTCCATCTAACCTTAGACAGTTTGAAAATGGAGACGTGGAATGTGGAAATGTTTCCCACATTCATCGAGGCTGATTGTGCGCCCTCTAGAGTCCCACAGAGGTGCATCTCACCTTTCTCGTAAGGCAGCAGTAATCCAAGTTGCACAAACACCTTTTTCTACTGAACTTTTTCCTTATGCTCAACTTTCCATTAATGTGTCTGGATACAGCACTTGGGAAACAGCTGGCTTCTTTAGTACTTTTGTGGCCACAATTTGTGAAATTAACAGAAATGAATGCTTGACATATGTCCTTCTGTGTGTAATGAACCATTATAATATTAATGAATGTAACAAGTTTTGATGAAACTATTCAAATGTATTAAGATGAAGTTGAATCTGTAGCTGACAGGTAGTTGCCATGTTAATTTCTGCAGTGTTGCCTTTGTTTGCTTAAATAACATTTAACGTACCTGATAATCTATATAGGTGAGGCTTCTGCACCTCAGACTTCACAGGGTCTGGTGTTGGTGGTTTGCCCTCATATAAAACAAATATAGTACATAAATACATCTTAGAACCTGTCAAAACTATTCGGGGTAACTGGACCCTGCTTTTAATGTTCATATCAACTAAATGAAAAGAAGCAGGTGTAATTTGACGTGCAGCACCCTGACCCTGACCCTGACCCTGACCCTGCACAGTCAGACTGTGGAAGCATTGACATACCCGCTTTGTGACATGAAAGCTTCTCTTGGTAAAATCAGCAAATATTTACCAAGTTTCATCTTGAACAAACGAGCAAATAATTTAAATGATGTAGCCTGACAGATCCATGTTAGTTGAACAGAGATTAGTAAAAGTTACTCTAATACTCTTTGACATGCAGACATACCTGACATCTGTGTTTGTCTGTGTTGTCCTCCAGCGTGGTAGTCAGCCACCAGCGCTGCTCCCACCGCAATGCCTCTGATGAAGAATGTTCAGACCCAGAATCAGCATCCATCTCCAGTCTGCCTGGCTCCCAGAGTCCTGGATCTAGTGTGACCAGCAGTGCCTGTGTGAGCCCTGAGGCCAGCCTCACCCAAAGCATCCTGCCCCAGCAGTTCTCCTCATTCTGATGATGTCTGGTACCCTGATGGAGCTCCTCCACAAACCCGCTTCATCCAAACTCTCTGGCGCCTACTCATTTGTACTATTTTTTATTTATTTTTTTCTTCTGACAGTTTTCTGTTTTCATGGTGCCCCAAACAGTGGGTCTCCCTGTTAGCCTTTGGATAGAAGGCCTTTATGAGCCGTCCTGTCCCAGCAGCAGTGTTGTGGGGCCTGGAATAAAACCAGAGAGGCCTGAATGTGTTTGAAGTGGTGGTTTCCTCCCTGAGATGCCCGATCCTGTCAGGTGTCCAGCACTTTATTGCGATGCAGGGTAGATGTTTGTGCAGCCATGGCAGAACATGATATAATGTGAGATTTATTTCGATATACGTGGTGATCATCAGCATTGAGATAAGCATTTTAGAACTGTTTACAAAGAAAACATTGGCATTGGGCTTCTGCCTGGGAGAGTTGGGGTTTCTGTGTACCCAGCTCTTTAGAATCTGTTGTGTGAGAACAGTTAAAAACTGTGATAGATCCACTGAGCTGCTTTATACATCACACAAGGTACCATGTTCCTCCTATTTGCCTCTAAGGTGATTCAGCGCCATTCCTTACTACCTCTCCAGGAGTCAGGCTGTGGACAGTGCTGATTTCTGACAGCTTTGAAGCTGCTCTCAGCTTCGGTGTTAGGACTCTTCCTACAAGCCTAAGTGAAGCCTTTAAAGAGCTTATTTTGTTATGCTTTTATCTCGCATGTTTAGAGGTTTTTTAAACATGGACCTTTTTATTTGAGCTGGTTGTGTTTCATCCTAGCTGGTGTCTGTTGGACATGCTAACGTTCTACCTCTGTAATGGTGATGAGAGCAGAGTATTTCAGGGTAAGCCCAGCTGTTCTGAGAGGTCGCAGGAATCTTCTGATGCAAGTAAGGACGACAGAAATAAGTTTCCTGTGACACAAGTCTCTGAAACTAATGATGCAAAAAGCTGAAACCCGTCAGTGTTGTTGCTTGAATGTCTAACAGTGTTTGCTAGAATTATATAGTGTTTTCCAGTCACATTTTAAATCATCTTAAAAGCTTCTTTTGTTACAGAAGTTTGTTTTAACCCTGTTTACACACGGCTGGTAAACTGAACTGTGCTCATGTCAAACTGTGCAAAATTTGACATGAGTCATCTCGGAACCAAAACCAGTTCGCAGTGTTTAGACTTGGATATCGGACCGCAATAACTTGACGCTTGCACATAACGGTCACCAGGGGTCAGCTCTGTGGCCAGGGGTTAAACTGAGCAACATCAGTTTTGAGACGTTTTTATAGAAGAGAATGCTAACCATCATCTGCCTTAGAGTTGTGCCTTGTATTCCGTCAAAGTGACCCACAGAAACATGGAAAAGATGATCCAACATGAGTGAATTTCATGCTTAATAAATAAATTGAATTGCTTGCTTGTCTTTGAGCTCTTAAAGAAAGAAAGATGGTTTAGTGTGGAGTTTTGAGACCTTCTTCAGTACAATATAAAACAAAAAATGATAATAGCTAAGCATATTTATTTCAAATAATAGTACATAGTGCTTACTAAAGCGATAAAACAATATATTGGCTGTTTTTACAGCATGTTTGTCCCTGTTTGATTGACGAGGTGGACATGCCTAAAAGAAAGTTGTTGCAGGGATTGAGACCACTGTCTGAGCTGTGCCTACATGTTCACCATGAGACTGTGCCAGCAGGTACTTTATAAATTTTCCTTTGTGTCATAAATTTAATTAAAAACAGCTTCATCCCACCGCTGTCTGCACAGAAATGCCTTAAATGGGTTTAAACACACCACCTCATTTCTACGTTGAGCCGCTGCTGACTGAAAGTTCCTTTGTTGCCTCTGTGTGAGAGGAGTGACGGCATTCTGAGGCAGATGTTTTTATCCACACATGCACCTCTGGATCTTTTTATTTGCAGATCTTGTGTTTCTTTGTTCAAGGCTGTTGTAAATCCTCAGGATGATATGGAGAAAATAAAAGTTATTTGTCATACAAGTGGAAGGATGTGGATCAGTTTTTTAGTGTTTAAAACATTTATTTCACAGTAATTTAAAGATGACATTTTGTGGAGTTCAAAATTTGAGCAAAAAATATTTTATTTGATATCTGATCATTCTGACTCTGGGAATGTCCCTAAGAAACTGAAAAGAACATTGTAATTTATTATCTTCTCCCCTTGATCTGAAAGAATACAGCTTCTGGAATGTTGACAGAAAAACATTCTGAAAATGTAGTAACATAGGATTCATTCAGTAATAAACAATAGATGCTTGGTTTGTTTATTTCCATCCAAATGTTTAAAGTTGACTGTAGAAAACGAGCCATGTTTGTACAGTCAGCGATGACATGGGGTTGCCAGGCAGATGGCAGCTTTTACCGCTACAGGACGAACACAGCTGGACGATAAAATTTAAGGTATTTTATTCCATTAACATAAAGGAGGGTGGATAATAAAGTTATTTTTTCAGGTGACATGGCCTTTTTCCCACCAAGTATGAGGTTAAAATGTCTTTTCAAGAAATGGAGATCAACACGATGACTTGGCATACAGTCAGTCTGTATCTCAGTCCATTTCACAATATTCTAATAGGAAATACAAGGAAACAAAATGGACCAGAATATTGTTTTTCATTAGTGAAGTTTGTGGCTCAAACAATCAAATCTAGAGTAGCCGGAAGAGCTTAAATGAACTACTGATTCGGCTTGTTTGCTTTGGATTCCATTGTTAGTAATAACCTTTATTAATATGCTCATAGCTGTTTTTCCCATGTATACTATAGTAAAATAAAGTATAAGTTCTAATGTTTCCCTTTTTTTACAATAGGATAAGAATGCTCATAGACACACAATACAAGGATAAATGACCTGAAGCTGGGGCACTGGGGTAGATAGTGGAGCAGCTGATATTACTGGTTTGATTAGAAAGCTACAGCACACTTAGATTAAGTATGGACACCCGCTACTACACAATCTAACAGATAGACACCACAATGGTGACACATAGTCTACTGATAATCACTAAGGGAGAGCACATCCATTGCATTGGAGTGCCAGATATAAAAACTGTATGTGACCTTCTATCGGGGCTCTTCGTCATCCTCTAACAGACGGCGACGGTCCGAGACGGGAGCCTCAGCGCTGATCTCTGTAATAAAGTCCTCTGCCTTAATTTAGATTAAAGGAGCTAAAAGTTAGAAACTGGTTGAGAGTCGTTCCTTTAAGAGTCTTTAGATAGAGTGTGTGATCGCTTCATGGGGAACAAGTACCGGAGGAGCTCCGAGGCGTCTGACCGCCAGCAGGGGGCGGTAGCTCGGACACCATGCTGTTTTTCTTCAACACTAAATGATTCCCAAATAATTTCCTCTTGATATCAATAGACAACCCTGGTATTACAATAGTGCCTAATTTATGTTTTACGAAGTTGCTCTTTGTTAAATATGTTGTTATAAGAAATAACTGCTGGAATACATTTGGGTGATATGGTAAGGTGAAGGATTTTATTGCCAAAGCAAGTCTAAACCGTTTTATTTCTGTCACATCATTTGAGTATAGGCAGAACCAGTTCCATTTTAGGGTTTTTATATTTTAAACACTAATGTGAATTGTGATCCTTGTTTTTAAATCACAAATATGGCTCTGATCATGAGAAAAGTTATTTTATGGCATTAATGCAACAATCTCTTTTTACAGTGCTAATTAGAGGGAGTCTTCCATATTTGTGAACAAATGTCATAATTCCCCTTTTTATTGTTTATGTCAGCAGAAGCAGAAAAAAAGAAGAGAGATGATTTAAGTAGAGACAGACACCCTGTCAGGACTGAGTAGGAGCTAAGAAGGTTGAGTACGCAGAGCATGGACCAATGAGAGATATCAGAACCTTTAACAGGCAGCAACTTTAAGAAATAGACATCATTCTGGAGTTTTACTGGAGTTTTCCAAAAGTATTGAAATCCAGTGAGCATCTTCTCAGCTACATGAAGTTCAGCATTCCAGGAGGCCAACCAAGCATTGAAGTGAACTTTATTGACAATAGAAAAATCTGTATTTGCATTACATCAATCAGACCCTTCTTATAATGTTTCCTCTGGTATTTCAATGAATCAACTTTTGTGAGGAGCTCCAAGTCTTTGAGGTTGGAAGGGCTACTTGCCATCACCCTAATCTTTAGCTTCTTCCAGAGATTTTCTGTCAGACTAGCTGAGCCACTCCACAACATTATAATATAATTATATACAATATAACTTCAAGTTAGAAGAAACATGTTGATCAATTTAAAACATTCCTTTAAAAATATTGTGCCAGATGGATAAATAATGTTTAGTACAAAAAAAGATGCATAAACTTGTTGCAAAGTACAGTGTAATATATATCTGAAAGCAGATATTTACCTTCACTGTTTAAAAAGTCTGTTTTATTTCTTGCAGTCTGACATTAAAACAGACTAAACATTCCCTGTTTTAGGTCAGCTAGGATTATTTCTGATCCATCATTCATTCATTCATTCAGCAGATGGAAATAATTTGACCAATCCTAACTGGCCTAGAACAGAGAGTGTTTGGTCTGATTTAATGTCAGACAGTGAGAAGCAAAGAGTCCAGGTGCTGTAAGTATAGAAAACAAGGTGCAGGTGTTTCCTTTAGCAGTCTGTTTGAGAGGGGCAACATAAAAAACTTAAAGGAATTAAAAGTAGTTTCTTTCCCCCTGCTGGTGAGAATATGAAGAATGGCTTTAGTGGACTTTCTATTCTGGTCTGATATGTTTTGGGCCAAACCTTCCTGCGAAGCATCAGTGAGGTGAATCAATGCAGCAGGTTTCATCAGTCTAGTTTAGCTGTACTTGGATTATTGGAAGAAGCTTCAGTGAAGTGCTTAGTTTTTAACTTCTGCCTCTCTGCCTGCACAGACGCTTTTCTTCCCCGCTCCCTGCTTGTTTGCATTCATTTACTCTTTTTACTTTTTATCTCTTTGCCAAAATTACAGAAACGTTGGCTTTAAACTGCTTCATACCAGTGACTCCCAAGGATTATTATTATTATTATTTTTCTAAAGGATTTTGCCTTTTTTTTTTTTAATCGAACCCGAAAGAAGGACAAGTCGACATCAGCTAATCAGCACAAGATGCCTTTCTTCACCACAGAGGACGTCAACAAACTTGAACAGAAATTGACTGTTTTGGAGATGAAACTCCAACAACTAGGGTAACTATTGAGGTAAATATGGGGTACAGCAATAATTTAACTCTGCCTGTGATCCCAAACAGTGACAGCTAGCTCAACAACTCAGCCGGCAATCAGGACACTGAGAATAAACCCACCAGCAGCCCCCTCTGACTTTGTTTATAGATTTACTAAAGTGGCTCTCCAGGTAAAGAGCCCGGTCCGAACCATGTTCTTGAATATTTACAGGCCTCCTAAGTCCAAAGCAAACTTTTTCAGTGATTTTAACGAGCTTTTATCTGTGATATGTGTTGATTATGACTGTTTAATTATTGTGGGAGACTTCAATATTCACATGGACAATCCTGAAGACAGAAGTGCAATAGAACTATGTGACACTCTTAGAAATGTTGATTTGACTCGACATGTTAAACAGCAAACGCACAAACAGGGACGTATTTTGGACTTGATCATCACTAAGGGTCTAAACATTTCCAAGGTGTCTGTAACTGATGTTGCCCTATCTGACCACTATTATTTTTGAAAGCATCATCTCCAATGACTCAGTTTGCCAAAGAGACATTATAAGAAAACGCATCTTTAAGGACGGTGCTGCTGAAACCTTTAGCCAGATTTACTCTTCTACCTCCACTTTGCCCTGTAACACTGTAGATGAGCTGGTAGATAACTTTCATTCTAAAATCTCAGACATCATTGATTCAATTGCTCCAATTAAAGTGAAAGTCGTTTCTGGGAAGAAAATGTCTCCATGGAGAAGTGCTCCATCAGTCAGAAATGAAATAGCTGTTGAAAAGCTGAACGCAGGTGGCGAAAGACTGGACTCCAGGTTCACTATATTATCTATAAAGAGACACTATACAGGTATAACCTACAACTGAAAAATGCAAGGGAATCTTTCTTTTCTGAGATCATCAGCAAAAACATTTATGCTCGTGCATTATTTGCCACGGTCGACAAGTTAACAAACCGTCCTGTAACTGTAGCATTTGAACTCCACTTTACCAGGGCCTGCAATGAATTTGCTAACTTCTTCACTGAAAAAACCCAAAAGATCAGAGAGGCAGTCAACACATCCACATCAACTCCTGTACCAATGTTGTCTCCAACTAGAACTGATTTTGACAAAATCTCCCAATTTCACCAAATAAACTACAAAAACTTAGAAGAAATCGTACGCCAACTAAGCTCTTCCTGCTGTTTCGATGTTTTACCCACAGCTTTCCTTAAGAAAGCTTTGCCTGTCATAACGTCTGATTTAACACAAATAATAAACACGTCCCTTTTGTCAGGTGTTTTCCCCCAGGCCCTGAAAACAGCAATTATCAAACCGCTATTGAAAAAGGGCATCTTGGACGAGCTGCTACTACAGAAATACACTCCTATCTCAAACCTCCCCTTCATCAGTTAGATTATTGAAAAATCTGTGTTTCAGCAGTTAAACAACTTCCTAACAATGACCAACCGCTTTGATGTCTTCCAGTCAGGCTTCCGTGCTCACCACAGTACAGAGACTGCTCTTGTCAAGGTGTTCAATGAAATCCGTATAAATGCAGACTGTGGAAGAACCACAGTGCTGGTATTATTGGACCTTAGTGCAGCATTTGACACTGTTGATCACTCCATTTTATTAAAGCGCCTGGAAAACTGGGTCAGCCTTTCTGGTACAGCACTCAATTGGTTTAAATCCTATTTGAAGGACAGGGACTTTTTTGTGTCAGTAAGTAACTTTACATCAGAGACCACAAAAATCACATGTGGCGTTCCCCAAGGGTCCATCTTAGGGCCTCTCCTATTCAGTATCTACATGGTCCCCCTAACTCAGATTTTAATAAACAACAACATAAGTTATCATAACTATGCAGACAACACACAGCTATACGTTACGATGTCACCAGGTGACTATGAACCCATTCAAGCGGTTGGTAAATGCTTAGAAGAAATCAATGCATCGATGTGCTAACATTTTCTTCAACTAAATCGAAACAAAACTGAAGTAATAATTTTTGGACCAAAGGAAGAGCGGTTAAAAGTTAGCACACAGCTTCAGTTAATACAGCTAGAAAACACCACCACATCAGGCTGGAAACCTGGGTGTAGTGATGGACTCAGACCTGAACCTTCAGAGGCACATAAAGACAGTAACAAGGTCAGCCTTCTATAACCTAAAGAACATCTCCAGGATTAAAGGACTAATGTCTCAGCAGGACCTTGAAAAACTAATTCATGCGTTCATCTTTAGTAGAATTGATTACTGCAACGGTGTCTTCACAGGTCTGCCTAAAAAGTCGATCAGACAGCTGCAGTTGATCCAGAACGCTGCTGCCCACGTCCTCACTAGAACTAAGAAAGTGGAGCACATCAGCCTGGTTCTAAAGTCCTTACACTGGCTCCCTGTAGCTCAGAGAATAGACTTTAAAATACTTCTGTTAGTCTATAAATCACTGAATGGCTTAGCACCAAAATACATTGCAGACTTGTCAGTGTATCAACCACCCAGACCTCTCAGGTCTTCTGGCTCAAATCTACTCTGCATACCCAGAACCAGAACCAAACATGGAGAAGCAGCTTTTGGTTCTTATGTTCCATTAATCTGGAATAAACTCTCAGAAAGCTGTAAAAGCGTTGAAACCGTAAGTTGCTTTAAATCAAGATTAAACACTTAAATGTGTAGAGTGGCCTTTGACTGTGCCATCTAAACATTATTAGTTAAGTTTTCAGTCCAACTTTCCTTTCGTTTTCTTATCAATCATTTTATCATTCATTTTTTATTTATTTTTTAATCATTATCTTTTTAATTATTCATTTTTTATTATCTTTAATTACTTAATTACCTTTATACTACTGAAATGTACTGTATAAATAAAGTTGCCTTGCCTAAATCTGTACAGCAGATTATGTGCTTTTAAAAGACAGTGGCTCAGCAATAAGTTCTAAAACAGAACTGGTGGAATGTACCATTTTCAGAATGATGCCAATGCTGAAGTTCAAGGTGGAATGTAAACTGTTTGCTGTGCAAAGAAGGAGTTATTTTCTTGGTGTGGCTCAGTGTGGCTATTAATAGTTAATGCTCAATGTAACCTGAACGTCTCACACAGTAGGTCCACAGAATCCTTAAAGCTGCACTGCAACAGTTTCTGTTGGTTTTACAGTGGAATTAGTTTACAATAAACCGCTCCTTAAGTCAATGATAAACTCAGTTCAGCAAAAATAATGCATTTATTGATTTTGACACCAACTCCGATACATGCTTTTGTTTTCTCTAGTTGTGCGGAGCATCCATGCAGGATTGTGGTGCTTACATATGAGATTGTTTTAATTGCTCCGTAACCTTCCTGTTTTGTAGTTCATATTAGAATAAGTCTTCCCTTTCAAACTGCAGCAGCTGATGACCACAGCTATAAAGCTCTAACCTAAAGCTTATGCCATCCAACAAGCTTCCGTGGTTTAAACAATTTACTTCACAGCTAAAACCAATCTACTCTGTATTTGAGCCAAGACTCAAAATCATTAGTTCACTTTATTTTAGTATAGTCATATGATCCAGCTGTGATCACTCTAATTACCACAATGAATAATAATGAAGGAAAATTGCTTGAACTCACTGTCTTCTAGCTTAAGGAATGATTACCTCCAAAGAAAAGCATGCAGCCATTATCATTTTGCATCAAGATGGCCGTATGTCGGAGGATAATGCTGCTAAGAATATTGCAGCTGAAAGAAAGGTTTTCTGGAGCTTTAAGTATTTAAGTTGAGAGGTTCAGTTGAAATGAAGAAGGCTTCAAGATGTCCAACAGTGTCCATCGCAAGCTAAGAGTGGGTGAAAACTTCTGCCCAAGAACAATGTTTGATTACAGAGTGGGATAAAACATCCTCCAAGAGCAACTACTACCAACAGCACAGGGAAAATTTAGTGAGGTTTTGTGCATGATGAATCCCAGGGATAACAGAGTGGCTCAGAGACTGGAACACTGATATTTTTGACCCCTGGTCAGAAAAGTCCTCAGACCTTCACTCTGCTGAGAACAGAAGCCGACAAACTGATCAACTCCAAGCACCAATGAGTAGAACAGAACACCAGTTCTGTTCCTAAAGTTATTATCCAACATGTCAAAGTAAATTAAAAATGTAATTTTTCACACTCTAAATATTGTCTCTCTGCAGAAATCAGATGTAATTTCTTAAATAGGGTCTTTAATATGTATAAAATATTTCATTGCTCAGTATATATTAAGGTTTGGTTTGCTTTAGAACTGTTGTTCTAATGTCACAAAAAGGTTAGTGTTACCTTTAAGTGTATGGAAATAATGGGTAAAAGCCTATAAGCAGTTACAAACTGCATAATCGCATCTCTCAATCTAAAACATAACTGTTAAATGGAGTTTTGACGAAAATTCAGAGTGAAAGACTCACCTTCACCGCCTCTACCTTCCAATGACTCTTCTGTGCGTCTCCCGGCCTTCCAATCAGCATCCTGTCCGCCTGATTCTCCATCCAATCACCTTCCAACGCCTTGCTTTTAAATGACCTTCTGCCGTGTTCATCCTCGCTTGTCAGCTGAGCTCATCCCTCCTCCACCGCACCTCCACCATCTTCCTTTACATCTATTCCTGGCTTCCTCGCTTCCTGGGCGCCAATCCACCACCAGTGTCGGATCAGGGGGAAGACATCTTTAAATCTAAGCCTTACAAATGATCACCTTAGCTCATATCATTCTCAGCATTCATGTCTTCCTCCCAGGTCGGAGCACCAAAGAAATAACCATGTAATTTCTCATCATTAAAACTTTTCTAATTGCCATCCCTCTCTTTGTGAGTCTCTCAGACTGAAATAACAACACTCTGTTTAGGACAGCTGTGTACCCATAGTCATTCTGTACTGACAAAACCTGTGTATCTCATCTCAGTGCCACCACCATTCCTCCTGGTGCATCTCAGAAAGTGAGGAGCAGACACATAGCACAATGGGACCAAAACTTAATTTGTTGTGGTTTTTTCTCAGAATTATTTTATGTACTGTGCTTTTAGAGCCATCCAGCCTGGACTTCTAAAGGCTGATCGCCCTCTACACTGTAGACTGTTCCATCAACTCCACAGGCTGGCATCTTGAGAAATTCTCAGACACCTCTGCCATAGTTGGCCTAATCACAGGTGAGGACGACTCAGACTACAGAGAGTGAACGCAGAACTTTGTGGACTGGTGCCAGCGGAACCACCTCCTGATCAACTCTGGGAAAACCATGGAGCTAGTGGTGGATTTCCCACCACACGCCGGTGAACATCCAGGGAACTGACATTGAGATAGTGGACGCCTCAACTGAACAACAAACTGGACTGGAGTCACAGCACTGATGCTCTTTACGGGAAGGGTCAGAGCAGACTCTACCTGTTAAGGAGGCTGAGATCTTTTGGAGTGCAGGGGGCACTCCTGAAGACCTTTTTTGACTCTGGTGGCATCCGTCATCTTTAGTGGTGTAGTTTATTGGAGCAGCTTATCTACAGCTAAGATACAGCAGTTAAATAAGCTCCCCAGGAAGGTCAGCTCAGTGTTAGGATGCCCCCTGGACCCAGAGCTGCCCCACAGGCGGGAGACAGAAGGACTCCAGCTAAAAGAACATCACTGTTGAACAATGTCTCCCACCCCATGCATGAAGCTGATGCAGATCAGGAGAGCTCCTTCAGTGACAGACTGCTGCATCCTAGATGCACAAAGGACTGTTATCACACATCCTTCCTCCCAGCAGCTGGTAGACTTTATAACTGTAATAACCTGATTATTTTGTAATCAGGGTGTTTTATGTTTTTCTTTTACTGATAAAAAACGCATCACAAACCATTATCACAATGCACTGAGGCATTATGTTTTTTTCATAATTTTGAGTGTACTGATGATCGTTCATTGGGGAGAGGGGTTGCAAGAGCTAAAAAAGGGGAAGAGAGAACGGTGATGAGATGAATGTGCCCGGTAATTGCATGGGCAAGGAAAACTTTATTAAAAGTGCTTGCTGTCGAGTTTTATCCAGCTAGGGCCTATGTTGCTTGCTCCATGGGATTACTGAGGAGTTCTGGCTCGATCTTCATGACGAAGGAGTGAGTTGGAGTGGGTTTTCAAGGACTGAGTTGGAGGAGCAAGGCTAGCCTAAAGCTAGCGCTGCCCCGGCCTGGATGGATTGCCTTGTTAAGAGCTGAAGGAGGGGAGAGCCAGCAACTCACCTGTGTTATGGATGTATGATTATCAGAATCAGAATCAGAATCAGAATCAGCTTTATTGCCAAGTTTGTACATACAAACAAGGAATTTGACTCCGGTACACTTTGCTCTTTGGTTTTTGTTTTTGCACTACAGAATATACATATTTACAATGTACAATATACACATATATAAATAAAAAGGTGCATTTGCAACAACTGTATGCTGTTGTTTTGTATTTTATTGAATGTTCAACAGAGAAACAGCCTGGGGGAAGAAACTGTCTCTGTGGCGGCTGGTTTTAGTGAACAATGCTCTGTAGCGTCGCCCTGAAGGCAGAACTCTAAACAGTTTATGTGCAGGGTGTGTGGGGTCTGCAGAGATTTTAGCAGCTCTTTTCCTGACCCTAGACCTGTATAAGTCCTGGATGGAGGGAAGGTCAGCCCTGATGATTCTCTCTGCAGTCCTGATTATTCGTTGCAGTCTGGACCTGTCCTGTTTTGTGGATGAACCAAACCACACTGAGATGGATGAAGACAGGACAGACTGAATGATGGCAGTGGAGAAGATGACCAGCAGCTCCTGTGGAAGGTTGTACTTCTTAAGTTGCCTCAGGAAGTACAGTCTCTGCTGGGCCTTCTTCCGAACAGTGTCTATGTGTGAAGACCATCTCAGGTCCTCAGAGATGGTGGTTCCTAAGAACCTGAAGTGATCCACAGCCGACACGGTGTTGTTGAGGATGGTGAGGGGGGTGTATGGAGGTGGTGTTTTCCGAAAGTCCACCACCATCTCCACAGTCTTGAGTGGGTTTAGCTCCAGGCAGTTCTGACTACACCAGTGTACAAGCCGATCCACCTCCAGTCTGTATGCAGACGCATCACCGTCCTGGATCAGTCCAATGACAGTGGTGTCATCTGCAAACTTCAGAAGTTTTCACGGACGAGTCTGCTGAGGTGCAGTCATTTGTGTACAGGGAGAAGAGGAGTGGGGATAGAACACACCCCTGGGGGGCACCAGTACTTATTGATCTGGTTCGGGAGAAGATGCTCCCCAGTCTCACCTGCTGCTGTCGGTCCGTCAGGAAGCTGTTGATCCACTGACAGGTGGAGGCTGGGACGTTGAGCTGGGTGAGCTTCTGGTGGAGGATGTCTGGTATAAATGGTGTTTGACGGCCGAGCTGAAGTCTACAAACAGGATCCTGGCGTAGGTCCCTGGGTGGTCGAGGTGTTGTAGGATGAAGTGTAGACCTAAGTTAACAGCATCATCTGCCGACCTGTTTGCTCGGTAAGCAAACTGCAGGGCGTCCAGTAGAGGCCTGTGATGTCTTTCAGGTGCTTCACACACCAGCCGCTCAAAGGATTTCATGACCACAGACGTCAGGGCTACAGGCCTGTAGTCATTTAATCCTAGGATGGTGGGTTTCTTGGGCACTGGGATGATGGTGGATCGTTTGAAGCAGGAGGGGCACCTCACACTTCTCCAGTGACTTGTTGAAGATCCGGGTGAAGATCGGAGCGAGTTGATTTGCACAGGCTTTCAGGCATGATGGGGAGACGTTATCAGGTCCTCCAGCTTTCTTTGTTTTCATGCGCTGAAAGAGCCTGTTTACATCTTCCTCAGAGATCTTTAGTGCAGGCAGAGGATCTGAAGGTAGGGGGTTGGTTGCTTTGCTGGTCGAACCTGTTCCTGAATGGGATGTGGAGGAGTTGGTTTGAGGTGTGAATGGCTTCTTGTCATGTCTGCAGTAGAAGCCATTCAGACGGTTGGCCAGGCGAGGACTTTGTTCAGGAAGGGTGGTGGGGCTTCTGTAGGCAGTCAGGTTTCTCAGACCAGTCCATACAGCCGAAGTGTCACCAGTAGAAAGGCTGTTTTTCAGCTTCTCACTATAGCTTCTCTTGACTGCTTTGATCTCCTTTGTAAGTCTGTTCCTGGCCTGCCTGTACCGCGCCCAATCTCCACTGCTGTGAGCTTCTTCCTTGTCCCTGCGCAGATTCCTGAGGTGTGGAGTGTAAACCATGGCTTGTTGTTCCCAAAGGTGCAGAAGGTCTTGGTCTGCACACACATGTCCTCACAGAAACTGATGTATGATGTCACCACATCAGTTAGTTCGTTTAAATCAGTGGCTGAGGTTTCAAAGACAGTCCAGTCTGTGCATTCAAAGCAGGCCTGTAGTATCTGCTTCGAATCCTCAGTCCACTTTTTAACAGTGTGAACCGTGGGTTTGGAAGCTCTTAGTTTCTGTCTGTAAGTTGGGATGAGGTGGATAAGAGAATGATCCGAAAGTCCCAGAGCAGCCCTGGTAACAGCATGGTATGAGTCCTTAAAAGCTGTGTAACAGTGGTCCAGTGTGTTTTTGTCTCTGGTGGGACACTTAATATGCTGTCTGTATTTTGGGAGCTCATTTGAGAGATCTGCGCTGTTAAAATCTCCCAGTATTATGATGAAAGAGTCAGGGTGTTTTTTTCTCCACGTCTGTAATCAGCTCAGCAAGATGTTTTTCCGCGGCAGAAGTGCAGCCATGCAGTGGAAAATATGAGCCGATTATTATGAACGAGGAAAACTCTCTCGGTGAGTAAAACGGTTTACAGATTATGGAAAATGACTCCAGATCCGGACTACATGTTTTCCCCCAGCACTTTTATGTCTCTGCACCAACCTTCGTTTATATAAAAGCAGATTCCGCCTCCTCGCTTCTTCCTGATAGCTCCGTGCTGCGATCCGCTCTGAGCAGCTGGAAGTCCGGTTATCAGCAGTGCGCGGTCCGGGATGTTTTCACTCAGCCATGTCTCGGTGAAGCAGAGAACCGCTGATCTGCGAGGTCCGAGTTTTTACCGGTGAGAAGAAGTAGCTCGTCCATCTTGTTGCTTAGAGAGCGGACATTTGCCAGGTGGATTGAAGGCAGTGGTGTGCGAAGTCCTCTTTTGCGGAGCTTTACTAGGCTCCGCAAAAGAGGACTTATTATGTGGCCTTTTCTAATCATCTCTTTGCTGCCCTAATTAAATATCTCTGCCCTTGTTGCTTATCTGCCACACCGCTCACTGCTACACGCTTACACACCATAACCTCTGATCACATAAAATGCAACACATAGTCAAGGATAAACTGATACAAGAGGATGACACCCTTTAAGGGTTAAGAACAGGCATGGATAAAAGCAGGACTCACGCTTCATTATTTGCTTCTCTCGGTTCATCCCTAAGATGGGTTGAGGGGGGCCCGGTACTGAAAGTGAATGTCACTCTGTATCTGTTCAATTGTATACTCTGTACACTGATCAATTTTAAGGCATTAAATCTTGATATTATAATTAACCATTTCTCATTATTTCACAAGGTAAATACTTTGCTGGTTTTACTGGTTGGGTCTCGGAAATGGAGAGAAACAGACCCGGTGGTGCACAGGGAGGAAAGAGAGTAAAACTCCCATTTTACAACACCTGCATCATAGGGAGAGAGTCCGGGGAGTGAGGACTGTGTTTTATGCATCTCACCCATTCGGGAGGAAGAGGAAATACTTCAGACTGGTAGGAGTGTTGTTTTTTTCAAGAAAGATATGTGCTCCAACGCGTGCCACCTAGGGTTACATAACCATCACTGCTCCCAGCAAACTTCAAACGTTTTCACGTCTCTGTTTTTGTTTTTTATGCACCATTATACATGTGCATTTTGTACATTTTCAAAAACAGCCTACTCAGTTGCATTTAATCTGAGTAAGTAATAACTATACAGTATTTTTTTATATTGTAAGTTCTTTCCGGTTTCTTATTTTTTGTTTTTTTCTAACTTTACTTTTGTGTTTTTCTGCATGCCTCCATTTGCTTTTACTTTACTTTTTATATTTCTATTCTTCTATTCTTCTATTCTAAAGCTGAATCCTCAGTCCAAAGATGTTTAGATGCATTTCACTGGTTTAATTTACAGGAAGCAAGTTATTTTCACTGACTGATGAAGATGTCCCATCTAATATTTGCTTTTACATTAGCATGAAGGGTCTCTGTCAGCCCCCTGCTTTCACCCACCCACCCACTTCCCCTCCCTCTCTCTCCCTCTGAAAATGCCACAGGCCTCCCAGCCTTCAGTCCAGATTTAGACCTCAGTCTGTCCAAGTCACTTGGATCCAGCTGTCCGAAGGACAGAATTCCCTCATGAAACTCCTTGTTCTGCACTTCCTGTTCCTCCTCCTGGCCCTTCTTACAATGCCTTTACTTCTTTGTCTTCATCACTTCTTCATCTGAGATGGTTGCCAAGCCTCGATTGCCTCTCTGCACAGACGGTTGTGCCCTTTTATACCCACAACTTCACCGATCACCTTGGTTCTACAGAGGTAGATCTCCCTATCTTTTTGGGCATGGAGCCCTTTGCAGAGGTAAGTTAACTTTCTGAACACCCCCATTGGTATTTCTGTTTGAACACAGCTCTGTAACTGAAGCTGTTAAGGGAAAACATGCTGGCTACCCTTACAGTTCAGATTCTTCCTCACCTTCTATCTGCAAGCTCACTGTATTTAATTAATTTAAACACAGCAATTGCAGATGAATGTACTATTACTCAGGCTAAACTGTGGGAACTAATTAATCCTGATCTAACCAGTATTAACAGACATGAAAGGTATTCCATGTTCTTTCCTTTGTCACTTTTTTGCATTTTTTTAAGCATAGTTGTTCAGTGGAAGTTTTTAGAATTCTTTACAAATGCTCTGGGTGGTCTCTCTGGAAGAACGACCTGGTCTAAAGTCTTCTGCACCCTCTAACACGTTTTATTGAAGGACTGCCCTGAATTTAGCTCCATCCATCTTTCCATCAACACTGACCAGCTACACTATCTCTGCTGAAGTAAAGCCTCCCGCAGCATGATGCTGCCATTGCCGGGTTTCACCATGGGGATGGTGTATTCAGAATGAGTGCTAGTGTAAGTTTTCTGCAACACACAGAGTTTTGCATAGAGAGCACCTTCTTCCACATTTGCTGTATACCCAACATGGTTCATGGTACACTGCAAATATAATTTCGAATGGCTTTTTTCCTTTTTTGCTGGTGCTCTTTAGTTGAGGCTAGATTTGTGAAGGGCCCAACAAATAGTTATATAGCCTTTTCCAACATGAGCTGCGGAATTCTGCAGCTCCCCTTGTGTTACCACGGTGCTCTCCTTGCCTGGCCTTTCAATTTATGTCAGTAGTTTGAAGTGACATGTGAAGGTAGTTGGTTCTGCCGGATCTTATTCAGAGGTGTCAAAATAATTGGGCCTGAATACAAATGCATGCCACACTTTTCAGATTTGTATCTTATTTCACATATTTTGAAAGCCATGTATTTTTTTCCTTCCATATCAGTAAAATGTGCTACTTTGTGTTGGACTATAACATAAAATCCCATCGAAGGCTTGTTGTTGTAAAGTGACAAAATGTGGAAACATTAAAGAGCTGTGAAGCCTTTTGAAGGGCACTAAGTAAAGTGATATTTATCCCAAAATGTAAAACATTTTTTAATTCAATTCTATTCAATTCAGTTTATTTATATAGCGCCAATTCACAACACATGTCGTCTCAAGGCACTTCACAAAAGTCAGGTACATACATTCCAATTAATCTTAATCATTGAACAGTGCAGTCAGATTCAGTTATTTATTCAAATTGGATAAAAAGTTTTTCTGTCTAAGGAAACCCAGCAGATTGCATCCAGTCAGTGACTTGCAGCATTCACTCCTCCTGGATGAGCATGTAAAGACAGTGGACAGTCACTGGCGTTGACTTTGCAGCAATCCCTCATGCTGAGCATGCATGTAGCGACAGTGGAGAGGAAAAACTCCCTTTTAACAGGAAGAAACCTCCAGCAGAACCAGGCTCAGTGTGAGCGGCCATCTGCCACGACCGACTGGGGGTTAGAGAGAACAGAGCAGAGACACAAAGAGAACAAAGAAGCACTGATCCAGGAGTACTTTCTATGGAAGGAAAAGTAAATGTTAATGGATGTAGCTCCTTTAGTCGTTTCATTTAGAAAGAAAGAACAGATAAACTCTGAGCCGGTTTTCAAGGTTAGAGTCCGAAAGAGAGCACATAGAGTTAGTCACAGTAAAAGCTCAGCCAGTAGCTATAACTAAGCTAAGCTAACTATAAGTTTATATAACTTTATCAAAAAGGTTTTAAAAAAGTTTTTTTTTATGGGTTTATTGTGGCAATGGAAAACACAGCATTCAAAAAGTGTTAAGCCTAGCCTTAAAAGTAGACAGTTTGTCCATCTAGAGCCCACTGATGGCCATTGTTATACTAAAAACCACAACGATTGGGATACCTCTCTCTGTCAGATTGACCATAACCATTGGAAAAGAGAGGGGGTCATACAGGTAACAGAAATGGAGGGTGTGTTTGCACCTCAACCATAACTGAGCCGGTTTGAGCTAAACCTGACTCCCCCTTACTCCATCCAAGAAGGAGGGAAGAAGACGGAGGTAAAATAAGGAAGATAGCTCAGGATAACCTAAGCCACTCTAACTATAAGCTTTATCAAAAAGGAAAGTTTTAAGCCTAGCCTTAAAAGTAGACAGGGTGTCCGCCTCACGGACTAAAACTGGGTGCTGGTTCCACAGGAGAGGAGCCTGATAACTAAAGGATCTGCCTCCCATTCTACTTCTAGAGACTCTAGGAAACACCAGTAAACCTGCAGTCTGAGAACGAAGTGCTCTGTTAGGAACGTATGGAACAATCAGATCTCTGATGTATGATGGAACTAAATCATTAAAGGGCTTTATATGTGAGGAGGAGAATTTTAATTCTATTCTGGATTTAACAGGGAGCCAATGAAAGGAAGCTAAATAGGAGAAATATGATTTCTCTCTTAATTTTTCATCAGAACTCTTGCTGCAGCATTTTGAATCAGCTGAAGGATTTAACTGCATTTTGTGGACATCCTGATAGTAAAGAATTACAATAGTCCAGCCTTGAATAAAAAATGCATGGACTAGTTTTTTAGTGTCACTCCTGGATAGGATATTTTCTAATTTTGGCAATGTTCCGGAGGTGAAAGAAGGAAATCTTAGAAACCTGTTAATATGGGTTTTTAAATGACATGCCCCTGGTCAAAAATAACACCAAAGGTTTTTTACTTTATTACCAGAGCCCAATTTAATGCCATCCAGGTTAAGTGATTGACTAAGCAGTTTTTTTTTCAAAGACTCCGGTCCAAAGACGACAACTTTTGTTTTTGTCTGAATTTAAAGAAAGAAAATTTAAGTCATCCAAGTTTTTATGTCTTCAAGACATGCTTGTAGTCTATCTAACTGGTTGGGTTCATCAGGATTCATGGATAAGTAAAGTTGAGTGTCATCAGCGTAACAGTGAAAATTTATTCTATGCTGCCTGATAATTTTACCTATTGGAAGCATATATATAGTAAAGAGACTTGGCCCAAGTACTGAACCCTGTGGGACTCCACAATTACCTTGGAGTTTAAAGATGATTTATCATTTACATGAACAAACTGGAATCTGTCAGACAAATAAGATTTAAACCAGCCTAGCGCTGTTCCCCTGATCCCTACAGCATATTCCAGCCTTTCTAAGAGAATATTGTAATCGACTGTATCAAATGCAGCACTGACATCTAACAGAACAAGTACAGACACCATTATCTGAGGCTAGAAGAATATCATTTGTGACTTTCAGCAGAGCTGTTTCAGTGCTATGATGAGCTCGGAAACCTGACTGAAACTCTTCAAACAGGTCATTGCTGTGTAAGTGCTCACACATTTGATTAGCAACTATTTTCTCAAGAATTTTAGATAAGAATGGAAGATTGGATATTGGTCTGTAATTTATTAATTCATCTCGATCAAGTGAAGGTTTCTTAAGCAAAGGTTTAATTACAGCTACCTTAAAAGCTTGTGGTACATATCCATTTACTAAGGATAGATTTATCATATCTAAAATGGGGCTGGTAATCAGAGAGAACACCTCCTTAAATAATTTAGTTGGGATTGGGTCTAACATACAAGTTGAAGGTTTAGATGAAGCTAATATTTCTGATAACTCAGGAAGATCCACAGGATCAAAACAGTCCAAACACAGATCAGGTTCTACAGTTACTTCCAATGTTGTCTCACTTGCTGAGGATGAAGTAATCATCTTCGGGAGTATGTCAAAGATTTTCTTTTTAATTGAATCAATTTTATTTTGGAAGAATCCCATAAAGTCATGACTGCTGAGAGGTAAGGGAATGGATGGCTCAACAGAGCTATGACTCTGTGTAAGTTTAGCAACTGTACTAAAGAGAAACCTAGGATTATTCTTGTTCTCTTCTATTAATAATGAGAAATAAGCTGTTCTAGCTTGGTGAAGTGTCTTTTTATACAACAGTAGGCTATTTTTCAAGATTAAGTAGGAATCCTCTAGATGTGTAGAGCGCCATTTTCTCTCCAATTTTCTAACAATGTGCTTTAAAGTACGCAGCTCTGAATTAAACCAGGGAGTCAGCCTCCTATGAATAATTACCTTCTTTTTTAAGGGGGGTGCATTGTCTAATGCATCACGCAATGATGAAGCAACACTATGAACAAGAGAATCAATTTGTGAAAGGGAAGAAACAAAATTATTGCCCTCCACTGTGTTTTTCTGTGATAATGAGGAAATCAAAAGTGGAACAGATTCTTTAAAGGTTGTTACAGCATTATCTGATAATGATCTACTATAATGAAATTTTCTTTCAGGTGTGGAGTACTCGGTTAATTAAAGATTCAAAGGTTATTAAGAAATGGTCAGACAGGACAGGGTTATGAGAAAATATTGTTATGTCTTTACACTCAATGCCATATGTCAGCACAAGGTCCAGAGAATGAAGACAAAGGTGGGTAGGTTTCTTAATGTTTTGAGCAAAGCCAATTGAGTCTAAGATAGCATTAAAGGCTATATTTAGGTATCACTTTCAGTGTCAACATGAATGTTAAAATCCCCCACTAAAACAACCTTATCTGTATTTAACACTAAATCAGATAAAAGGTCTGAAAACTGATCTAAAAATTGAGAGTAAGGGCCTGGTGGATGGTACAAAACAACAAACAGAAGTGGTTTTAGTGCTTTGCAATTTGGATGAGGAAAAGTAAGGATTAAATATTCAAAAGAGTTGTAGCTATTGATTGGTCTGGGACTAGTCAATAAATCGGACTGAAAGATGGTTGCTACTCCTCCTCCTCGCCCAGTATTTCGAGGAATGTGAAAATTTAAACAATTAGTAGGAGTTGACTCATTTATATTAACATAATCCTCTTGCTGCAGCCAGGTTTCTGTGAGGCAAAATAAATCAATCTGATTGTCACAAATCAGGTCACTATCTAGCAAAGTCTTTGAAGAGAGATATCTTATATTCAGTAAGCCACATTTAATTGTTTTATTTTTCTTTTTAGTCTGAGTTGTGTTTATTTTTATTAGATTTTCCTGATTTCCTCGTTTTAGAGTATTTTTGAATCTATTCAATATTGGCCGTGGGCGAGACACTGCCTTAATAGGGTAATGGGTGGGTAGCAGCACAGAAGCTGCAGAGAGGAGTGTTAAACTACGACCCTGCTTCCTGGTCTGAACCCTGGGTTGTCAGAGTTTTCGAGAACTACTACATTCGGCCAGACTCCTAGAAAGAAGAGCTGCTCCATCCAAAGGGGGATGGATGCCGTCTCTCCGGATCAGACCAGGTTTTCCCCAAAATGTTTGCCAATTATCAATGTAGCCCACATTGTTTTCTGGACACCACCTAGACAGCCAGCGGTTGAATGACAGCATGCGGCTAAACATGTCGTCACTGGTCAGATCGGGGAGGGGACCAGAGAAAATTACGGAGTCCGACATTGTTTTGGCAAACTTACACACCGAAGCAACACTATCTTTGGTGAGTTCCGATTGACGTAACTGGGTGTCATTACCGCCAGCGTGAATAACAATCTTACTGTATTTACGTTTATCCTTAGCCAGCAGTTTCAGGTAGGATTTGATGTCGCCCGTTCTGGCCCCTGGCAGACATTTGACTATGGTCGCTGGTGTCTCTAGTGCCACGTTTCTGACTATGGAGCTGCCAATTACCAGAGTTGGCTTCTCAGCGGGTGTGTCGCTGAGCGGGGAAAATCTGTTAGAAACGCAGAGGGGTTGGTGGTGACCTGTGGGCTGGGATCTAGGACTATGCTTTCTACGAACCGTCGCCCAGCCGGCCTGAGGCCCCGGCTGCGCGGGCTCTGCTGGAGGACTGCTACGGGGAGCTACCCTCAGTGGCTCCGCGCTGGCTAAGGGGCCTCGGCTATCTGCTGGTTTTTCAACAGCGCGGAGCTGGGCCTCCAATTCCGACACCCTCACCTTCAAAGCTACAAAAATGCTACATTTATTACATGTACCATTATCACTAAAGGAGGCAGAGGAGTAACTGAACATCTGACACAGAGAGCAGTAGAGAGGAGGAGACTCAGAGAGAGAAACAGCAGAACGAGTAGCCATGGTGGAGCTAAAGCTAACGCTAAGCTAGCGACCCCTTACCACTACTAGAAAACCGTGTAAGACATGGAGAGTCCCCAAACGTTAAATGCAGCAACAGAAAGTATGTGTTTTAACGTGCTTATGTATTAGAACAAGTAAGAGATATCACAGTAGAGAGAAATCAGATCAAACGAGAGAGCCTTCACACACCAAACAATCCAGCGCAACAGTAAAAAACAGGAAGTGATGAATACGCCTTACCACGCCTGGCCTCTCAATAAATAAATGTGACTGTATGAGGAGACCAAAACTGCAGCTTTAGAATAAAAACGTCAGATTTATGTTGCTGAAGGTGTTCTGATAGAAAACAGGTCATTCTAAACAGGATTAGGATGTTTTATGGGTTTATTGTGGCAATGGAAAACACAGCATTCATTGAATAAGTCGAAACAGACTGCACAGTAAAAGATGAAGAATTCAAGAATTCCTTTATATTTTGGATAATTTTACTGTGGATGTTGCAGCTAGTATACCAGTCTGTGTCACGGAGAACATAATGTACTTCCAGTAATACAACAATTCCATTGCTTATAAAGTAAGAACTTTGAGATGAAGATGGTATCTTATCCAAGTTGACCACATTCTGATTTATAATTCCAAAAATTATGAAGAAGTTTTGATTCATAAGGCAAGAAACAAGAAAGAGAAATCAGTTTATTACAGAAGCTATCATCTATTTCTAGGAAAGTGACTGGCATGTTAATATTTTATGGACCGTTAACCTTTAAATGAAGTCTGATATGTAAGTGCTGTGGTGAGGTTTCTGTGGTGAACTTAAAAACTGTGACTTGTTCAAATAGAGAGAAGCAAAACAAGTCCAGTAGTTTTAGTTCAAGAGTGTAACTAGTATCAGTGACTGAGGGAGCCTCCTGGAACCCTTCGTAACAGTTTTATGTTTCCTCTTCAAGTTCCCCCTGTTTGAGATGGATGAGTATGAGGAAGAAGACGTCCTCTCCATAAGGAGCAAAGGTATCTAATTCTTTCCAGAGACACAATAAAAACATAAGGTTTTGACTGGTCCTCAAATGTTGCATGATCTCTCATAACAGAGGAACTGTGGGAAGTGCTGTACAAGTATGTGTGATTGATGCAGGAGCAACTTTCAGATGATCCTTTCAGTCATGTATTATTAAAATGTATTATTCAAATAAGATTGAAAATATTAGCCATTCAGTGCAAAGCAACAATGTATTAAAATGTTGTAAAGTATCCAGTAATTGAAAGGAATAAGGTTATCTTAATCGTGTCCCACTGACTAAGAGACATCATTGAGGCTAAACGTAGAGCTCATGAGTCAATGTTTAGTCTCTGTGATTTAGAAATAAAGTTTTTATTTATATTTGCACAAAGCAAAGCCTGGTCTAAATGAAGTTAAAAGCCAGAAATAGAGTGAATAGTGGTAAATATAATATTACGCTTACATATTTTGTCCTGTACGGTTGCAAGAAAACAGTATGCATTTTTATGTTAAGTGTCATTGACTGTCAGAGCAAATGTATACCAACTTTAACCTAGATGTTGGTGGATTATTTAGACATAGTTAAGGCATATTGTCAACTAAAATACACTCAAACTTTAAAAAGGATTTGTGCAGTACTCACCTTCGCCTGTATTTTTGCATGTGTCACCACTATTTCCCTCTTTATTTGACCTCCAACATGGACAATGGTCATGTTTTGTGGCCAAACTCTAGCTTCAAATCACCTTCATTCTAAAATCTCACATGATTCATTACCCTCACCCCTCACACATCCTCTCAGTTTTGCCTCTAGATCACTTTGCATTGTTTTGGGGGCTTTTTGTAGGTGCCTGTACATATGCTACATACCCCATGGCGCCTTCTGCAGGAACAGACCCTGACACCTACATTTACATGAACTTCATGAAGAGTCACAGTTGTTATGATGCCATGCCCAGAAGCTCCAAACTGGTCATCTTCGACACAACGCTGCAGGTGCAAATTTTAGCAGCAAAGGCTCAAATTGCTTCACAGGTTTGGATTTTATTAATCAAGTTTAATTTTGTCTCATGTAGGTGAAGAAGGCTTTCGTTGCTCTGGTGGCAAACGGTGTGAGGGCAGCACCTCTGTGGGATAGCAAGCTGCAGTGTTTTGTAGGTGGGAACATCACAATGTTTGTCCAGATAATTTCTGAACTAGTTTAGCCTCAGTGGACTGTTTGTGCTTTAGCTTTTCTCAGCAAGCTTTGGCTGCTTTTTAATTGGATCTTCCCAGGGGCCATGACCCACAGAACCTATTCTCATCAACCATCAGCATTTTCCACTGAGATCAGAAGTTCAGGGTAGAATGAGAACATTATATCTGAGATTAGTAGCCATTTCTCTATCCAGTGCTCCAGAAGTGTTATAGCTGCATCTGTTCAGACAGCAGCTTCAAAATTATGAAACCAGAAATTACTACAGCTACCTGCTTAAGTCCTCCAGTTTGTAAATCAGTTGACATCCAAATTATTAGAACAGTGTAAAACATGACCTATTCTGATTTAAGTTTCCTACTTTTTTCCAATGCAACACTGCAGCTGGGTTATTTGCTGAGAAGCTGCTTTTTAGCTTCTTGATTTAGCTTCTCTTAGCTGTCCTGATCTCATTGGTCAGTCTGTTCTTGGCCTGCTTATACAGGGCCCCGTCCTCACTGATGTAAGCTTCTTCTTTAGTCTGATGCAGGTTTTTCAGAAGTGAAGTGAACCAGAGTTTATTGTTGTACAGTGGGGAGAACAAGTATTTGATACACTGCCGATTTTTCAGGTTTTCCCACTTGCAAAGCATGTAGAAGTCTTTCATTTTTATCATAGGTAGTCTTTAGCTGAGTGACCGAATCTAAAACAAAAATCCAGAAAATCACATTGTGTGATTTTTAAGTAATTAATTTGCATTTTATTGCATGACATAAGTATTTGGAAAATAGCCAAGCAGCTTGGTGAGAAGGCAACAGCTGTTTGCGCAATTCTAAGAAAATGGAAGAAGTTCAAGATGATGGTCAATCACCCTCGGTCTGGGGCTCCATGGAAAATCTCACCTTGTGGAGCATCGATGATCATGAGGAAGGGTGAAAGGGTCACCCGAGCTAGCGCAGGACCGATCTGCAAAAAGAGACTGGGACCACAGTCCCCAAGAAACCATTAGTAACAAAATACGCGCCCATGGATTAAAATCCCCGCGCACAACAAAGTTCCCCCGCTCAAACCCCGCATGTCCGGGCTGAAGTTTGCCATAAACCCTTTTGGTGTCCGAGGAGGAAGGGGGAAGGGGCTGTGGTCTGTGAAATAAAAAAAGGCTTTTTTTGGCCCAAAAATCCCTCACCGTGTTTGGAGGGGAAAAAAAGGTATACAACCCCAAGAACACCGTCCTAAAATGAAGCAGGAGGGGGAAAAAATCTTTGGGGGTCTTTTCTGCAAAGGGGACAGGACGACTGCACCGTATTGAGGGGAGGATGGATGGGGTCCCTTATTGGAGATCTCAGCCAACAAACCCCTTCCCCAGTAAGGGCATTGAAAATGGTCGTAGCTTGGTCTTCCAGCATGACAACGACTCCCCAAAACCACAGCCAGGGCAACTGAGGGTGACTCCGTAAGAAGCATCTCAAGGTCCTGGAGTGGCTAACCAGTCTCCAACCCCTGAACCCAATCAAAAAACTTTCGAGGAGCTGAAGTCTTTTTGCCAGCACGCCCGAAAAACCCGAAAGTCTGGAGAAACTGTATGGAAGAGTGGTCCAAAAATCCCTGCTGCAGTGTGTGCAAACCTCGTCAAGAACCACAGGAAACATCTGATATCTGGAATTGCAAAAATAGGTTTGTGTACCAAATATTATTTTTTGTTTTTCTGATGTATCAAATAATTATGTCATGAAATAAAATGCAAATCACCTACTTTAAAAAATTTTTAAAGGTGATGTTGTGGATTTTTGTTTTAGATTTCGTCACTCACAGTTCAAGAGTAGGCCTACCTGTAATAAAAGTTAAAGACTTCTCCAAGTGGGAGAACCTGAAAAATCAGCACTTTATTGGTCCCCACTGTATGTGTAAAAGGTCTTGGTCTGCCCACACATTTCCTCACAAAAATTGAGGTATGAGGTCACAGCATCAATGAATTGGATTAGGTCAGAGGCAAAGCCCTTTAAAAAAACCCCAAAAAATCTGTGGGGTCAAACAGACCTGAAAATCTGCTTTTTACTTTTTTAAAAAACACTTCCCCTTTAAACCCCAGCCCCTTTGAGGTTTTCATTTTTACTGTAATTAAAAATGAAAAAAAAACAGGGAAATTCGAGTCCTAAAGCTGCAGGGGAAAACCCGCAGACTGTTTTAACCGAGGCCCAGTGCTTTGGGGGTTTGGAAATTTTAAACCCCCGACCCATAAAAAGGCCCCTAAATCCCCCCCCAAAAAGCGGCCCCTCCCCAGGTTCGAGTCCCCGGCCTGGAGACCCTTTTGCCGAAAGTCTTCCCCCTCTCTCTCCCCTATTTCCCCCCGCATCCAAATGTCCCATTGAAGAATAAAAACCCCCTAGTGCTGCAAATTTTTATAATTTTAAAAAAAGGAAATGGGCCGTTTTTTGTGTCCCCTGGTGGGACAACCTACATGCTGTTTGTATTTTGGAAGTTTGCGCTTTCAAAGTCCCAAAGAACAACTCAGCTCAGCCAGCTGTTTTTCAGCCTTTGATGTGCAGGCTTACGGTGGGATGTAAACACCGACCAGAACAAACAAGAAAAATGACTCTAGGTGAGGACTACATGTCTTCTGTAACACTGTGACATCAGTACACCAACCTTTATTTTTATAAAAGCAGATCTCACCTCCTCTAGTTTTTTCCTAGGCTCCCGGGTGTTGGAAACCCGGAAAATTCACTGCCCCGGGGTGTGTTTTTCCGAGCCGCTTTTCCCTTTAAACAGAGAGTGGCAAATCCACTGAAATCCAATTTCTTTCTGAAAGGGGGGGGGGTCGTCCTTTTTTTTTTTCTAGGAAGCAAAATTTGCAGGTTGGGGTAGACGGGGGCAGGCATGGGGTTTTGCTGGCAGAGACTGACAAGCATACATGTGCATTTCCCCCATCTGTGTCTCCGATAATTCCCACAGAACACTGCTGCGCTTCCAACCGGGATCTCAGAAAAACTCTCTGAATCAATGAAAGACGGAGAGTGCAGTGTAAATACACAAAGATACGAGCAAGTGCAGTACCAAGGCGGCTGCAACAAATGCTGCGATATATTGCACTGTAAAGGAATAAATATGCCAGGCTGTTACATGTAAATAATAAAGGAATAAGGTTGATGAAAAAAAATAAGTCTCTCTGCTTTGTTCTGTCTGCTTTGGAACATTAAAGTGTATTTAAGAATAATAGAATGAAACTGTCAATAATTTATCATCATTCTTTCTGTTTCTCTAAGCCCTGCTGTGAAAAGAATTTCAGCTCTTCTACATGGTGATGTTGGGCAGGTGATTGAATTGCCTTCAGATTCCTCACCAGTTTCAAATGCTTGCAAGGAAAGCAGGTCAACAGTTAGGAGTGTTGTATTACAAACAGGACAACATGCTCTGCTCCTCATCATGACACTTGTAATAAAAGTGGCAACAGCTTTAAAAATGCATGCTAAGCTTCTGGGTGATAACAGGTTAAGGACACACATGGGTTCATGACCACCATTAACAGGAAAATCTTTTTTTTAACACAAAAACATAATTTAAAAGTTAGAAAATGAGACAGAAAAAATCCAAGCTACAGTCTGAAATCTAGAAGTAGTTTCATACTCTAAGAATTTGGTCCTTTTTATGTAAAATGTATAAAAACGTTTT